>JAADXI010001206.1:0-10495 GCA_023337615.1 Pythium brachiatum | reverse complement strand
GTCCAACAGCGCCCATATCCGACCGCTGTCTGGTCGTACTGGCCACTTGTCGAGACTCACCCCTCCTCTTCCGTGCTGCTCATGACAATTTTGGCAAACCAGCGCTCCGGATTGCAGCGGAATCTTGGAAATGGATGCTTGTGGGACGGCTCGTTGGCAGCAATGACACAGAGCAACAGTGCCCTGCCACTTGGGAATGTCCTCCACAGTGGCTGTGCATCGTCCACAATACACCACGGGCAGCACGTCTTTGGGTCGAGTTTGCTTCGTTGAAGTTGCTTTCACTGGCTTTGTGGGCGACGGCTTAGGCGCAGACGTCGGGCTATACTTCGCAGGAGCCTTCTGATGCGGCGCTTGTGCGAAGCTGGTCTGCCATTTGCGTCTCGCCATACGCGCTCGGAAACTTGGGTGGAAACTTTCCGATTCGTCAAACACACACAGCATCAGATCCGCGATTTGGTCCGAAATGTTGGTCAGCGACAACGGCAGTGCGCGCAGTAGCAAGCGAAACTTCTTCACGAGCGCCAGGGCGAGTCCCTCATCAGCAGCCTTGATTTCCATGTACATCTCGCGGCTGAGCCACACAGGGGTTTTGTTCTTCAGAAACGTCGCAGCGTTCCGCGCATTGACGTCTCGACGGTACGCTTGCAGCTTTTTCACTGCGGCCGACGCTTTTTCATACTCTGCCGATCGAAGAAAGGACGACGGTGTACTTCCAGTCGCCTTCTCATGCTTGGTGACCAGAACCTCGATGTAGTTGAACAGCGGGGATGTGCACGCTGGGTCCTTCTTTCGTCAGTTTAATCTGGGCAACTTCAGATCCGGTACTAGCAGAGTCTTTGCCGCAAGACAAACAGACAGAGGTATCAGGCCTGTTCTCTTTCGGCTTCTTCACTCCTTAGACCATGGCAGTGCTCGGTAAGTAGCGCTTACAGCATTTGCAGACCCCGGACTTTGGATGCTGATACGGCTCAGGGAGTTCCAGCGTCGAAAGGCATCCATCACACCTCACTGGCCCCTCAGTTATCGCCGTCTTGGGCAGCATCGATGCTAGTCCTGCCGCTTTCATCAGCCTGTCCGCCGTATCCGATAGACTCGCGTTCTTCCGTGCCAGCAGCTTACTCCACAGCACCGCGCGTCGGATATTCAGCACCACACGTTCGTTCTCTGCCTCGATCCACTCGAAAAAAAGCGATTCACTGGTTGTGACGCTCGAGCCGAGCTTTTTCGAGAACGCATTCCGCTTCAGTTGCCACTGGGTTTCTGCCCTCTCTAGCTGGTGCATCTTGGTCACGATCAAGCTCTGGATACGCAACGGCAGCTCCACACTGGCGTCGTACTCCTTGACTTCTCTATGGACTTGCGCCAGCGCCTGCGCGACTTCCACAGCGCGCTGGATATCTTGCGGTAACATGGCTCGCAGGGAAGGCCCTAGCTCTGGTGCTGCTTGAATACACGCTGTGCAGCGCCGCAAGACGCGCTTGTCCGCGTCCTCCACTGGGAAGAGAGACGCTGGGAGTGCGCTGTGGCAACATATACAGAACCACAGCGCACAGGACGCTGCATATCGCGGATCCACGTTGGGCAACGCACCCATACAACTGCCACAGCACTCGTAGCTGGTCGCGGCCTGAGCTTCCAACGACGCAAACGGCGAGACAAACTCACCATCTGACTGCGCATTGGACTCTGGGCTTGGACGCTGCCGAGAATCGATTGGAGCGGCGAGAACGTTGTGCCAGTCATCATCCTTGGCCGGTGATTGCGCGGTCCGTACTACGCCATTTCTTGCCGCGGTTGAGTGCGCGTGGTGGCCTCGATGTGATGGCTCAGCCTTGATGGTCGCGCGCGGCTGGCAGTTGCTTCGCTTGCTTGAATCGACCGCCGCGTCATCTTCTCGCTTTTCACCATTTTGTCTGGTGACGGTGATTGATGTGGAACAATGATGCCGATTTTTCGAACAAGGCAGAGACGGAGTTCCTAACTGAACCAACTCATTGTCCTAAAATAGGACTGTGGGTGATGTCACTCTAACTTCAACGTCAAGTGGTCTCTTCGATCAGACTTGCTCTGTTAGGCTCATGACCTGACCAACAAATTCAATAACAGAAAGCACAGACTCAGCCAAGAAGATTGGGAGGAACCACCGCGGCCTCCCACTTGAGCAGCGCCGAGCAGTTGGCGATCATCATGTGCAGTGCCTGCACGTCGCTTATGCACTCCATGAAGCCAATGAACTCGACCTCTGTCGTGTCTTCGCTAACGTGCGTGAATCGGAAGGTCGAGGCGCCTTGCTTGATCCAGTGAATCGATGACGCGTTGGTCAGTGGCTCGCGAGTGTTCGCTTCTTTGTCCAGCATGAGCAACATCACAAGTGCCGAGTGGCCATCGTCGGACCATCTTCGCGTCAGCAGACAGAAGTAGCGGATGTGCATGCGCTTGGTGTGGTCCAGTGTGTTGCGAAGCATCACGACCGTGTCATCGTTGAGTGTCTGCGCGACCATCGTCTTCACGTTGCCGTGGTGTGCTCGCGCAGCCCTCGCTGGACTGCTGACGAAGTCCCACGTCATTTCTTGCAGCTCATCCAGCGTCACACGTAGCCTTGGGATGCGTTTTATGCATCGAATTTGGATATATAGACGTCCTGTTACTGCGTCGACGTAGGGAACACGCTGCGCCGTCCAGCCCAAGCAAAATATCGCGTATGCCTTGGCCTCAGAGAGTACGCGGTCAACATTCTCGATGGCAGTAAGCCCTTTGAAGATGACTGCCGCACACGCCTCAGGTGCCACGTACTCGTAGAATAGCGGAGGCTCGTCTTCAAAGAGCTTGAGCCAGTGGCCAGTTTCAAGTTCGTCGCTCTCTCCAAGACTGTGCGACAATGTATCGGCCGCATCCTCCTCCTCTGGTTCTTCTCCCTTCGCTGGGTGGAATTCACGATAAGTTGCCCGAACGAACCTCGTCATCTCCATGAGATCTTCGTCGTCCTGCCTGGCCTGCGCCAGCGACGCATGTAACTCGTTCGCTATCTCCAGCATACGCCCAACGGCTTCGTAACGTTGAGTGCTGGCTGCCACGAGACCTGTGAGCTCGCGTTTTTCGATGAGCAGTGACTCTCGCAGCCGCACCAGCTCCGTAAAACGTGCCTTGTACTGTTGTAACGGCGTTGTCGGCGTATTGTTTGACTGGGTCGGTTTGTTGTGGATCAATACTTGCTGTAAAATACGAGCCAGCGCCTCCTTCTGCGTCTTCAGGGACTCAATGCGGTCGTGATCTTGCGCACGATAGTACGCCATGGACTCACGTTTGCGACGGCGACGCGCGACGTCCTTGTCTTCAACCGACATCCCAACTGAGTGTGCTGAGCTTGGTGCATCACTTGGTGTCGAGTCGTCTGCGTCACTGAACGAGCCACCGAGAGGCAGGAGCTCGTCAAAGTCCGGCACGTCGAACAGCCATGCCAGCTCCTGCTCCATACAGATCTCGTGGTCGTGCTGCGTGTGGTTGTGTTGTGCCTTCTCGAGCGTGACGACACTTGGGGCGATGATAGCCACTGAAGGTGAAAGATGTTGCTGGGAGAAGTGAACCATTTGACCAGTTGCGTGGAAGGTGAAACACGCGAGCCAATGGACGGTGTTAGATTTTAAAACCATGGAAAGATTCGACATTGCTTTTGTGTTTTGTAAAGTGGCGCATGCATTCGTGAGAGTGCATGTTGTATGCACAGCGCGAAGGATCGCAAGTACGTTTACGCATTGTCCCCTCCAATGCGTGGGAGCTGCGCACGCTCGTTGATGTGACTGGGTACTGGAACGTGAGTGAGTAGCGTCGCTTACCCTATATACGTAGTAATCCATCCTTGAGCGTCTATTATAGATATTCAAAACCAGACCGCAGCAACAAAGCTTTCTTCGTGTAGCAAGCAGCCCGTGCCTCCAACAATGTGGAGGCATTTGGTGCCCGGGAAGATCGAGAGGATGTTCACTAGCGTCGACCACATCAAGGCAAAGAGCACGTACACGATCGTGAGGATGCCCAAGATCTTGCTCTGTCCCCAGTCCGAACCCATCATCAACGCACAAACCAAGTTTTGAGGAAATCTGCAGCAAGATGCAAGGTACAACATGTAAGATGCGCGTCGCATCGTGAGCCACAAGGCGCGTGAGGCGAATGCGGGTGGACACGAACAGAAGCCGGACGGACGCGCAACGTGGCTGTCGGTCTGTGTCAATGCCGCCGACACGCCGCTCGCGGTGTTCCATTGGAGTCGTTGGTCTGTGCCAAATTGGCACTGCCAATGCCGCCGCCGACACGCTGACCGTGCTGAAGATCAAGATCGAGACGGTTATAAAGATTCAGGTAAGTACGTACACACCGCATGCTTTAGGTTCCTGTCCAGCGGACCCAATGCTGAGTTTGATAGACGAGTCTCGCGATGCTGTTGACTGTGCAATATGCTGGCAACTCGCTTGTTGGGTGGTGTAGAAGTAAGTAGTGTCAGAGTAGTTCCGGTAGCTAGATGCCCCTCCCGTAATGATATACGAAGTAATACATCTCCATTTGAACCCAGTAGATAGCGACACTACTTCCGCAAAGTCAAAAATGAGGAGTTTGTATCTCTCTATCTACAGCGTGCTTTGACACCAAACGTCCTGAACACGAACAATTAGTATACTCGATCGAAATGGAAGAACAATGGACTGGGATTCGAGAAAAATCCACAGCCAAAGTTACGACTATCTGGCGGACCTTCAATCAAGGTAACATCCTGACGTCAACCTGACTTGAACGTGCAAGTACGTGGCCAAAATGGCTACAATATTGTGCAGCCATTTATCGCTGAACTTCAGCTGACGCGTGCAGTTTCCGAACAAAAAAGAGTCGTTTTGGGGGCACTGTTCATAGCAGCGTACAACTGTCGTCATCGTCTGCGTGGCTCCTCGTTGGCCGCTTTGAGTCGTGACAGTCGCAGCAGCCCACCAATCAGAAAACCTTCTCGACCAGTGTGTTGCTCACTTGAGATGAGTGAACAATGCTCGGCCACCGAGGGCAGAGCACTGAGTCAGTGCCGCTGACCGCCCCAAAGCAGGACAACAGTCAGGCTGCATAATACAGTAACTGTAGGCAGTGCCCTATACAGTACAATACCTGTGGTGTATCTTGCTGCCATGCATTGGCAACGAATCAACCAGTTCCAAGGACGATCAAACCGTTCACTTCAGCCTACAGTACAGCACAGCGTGCAGTTGCGGGGCGCGCTGATCGAAACACGGATACTGTAACCCGGGGAGGGGAGGGGAGGGGGACAGCACTCATAGGTCACGACGTCACCCTTCGAGACGGGACCATTGCGCCTCTCTCACGGGATCATCCATCTGCGCTTTCGAGATCCGGAGAATGTTCCACCAATGGGAGCCCCGCCTCAGGTCGACTAGCCAAGAGAAAAAAGATACCACACCCACCCGATTCACAAGATACAAACACTTACCTATACTACTACTGTAGACTGCAGGTCCGATACTGTAGTCACACAAGCACCCACCCGAAACGACGTGCCGATGTGCTGAGCCAGAGCGGCTGACCCACCTGACATGGACTTCGTAACCATGTACACTGCTATTTAAAGGCGACTGCCCATCGCAGCCCCATCTTGCCGCATGATTCTGCGGATAGCTAGGGCCGACGTTGACGCTCCTTCATCCTGTCCGATACTGTATCGCACCCACGTGCTGATTCAGACGGCTGCATGCTTGCGCAATTCCCACCCACAACCAGAGTCCTCCCAGCAGCCTCCACTGCAAGCACCGAGTCCGTGAGAGAAGCAAGGCAAGTGTAGGTGCAATGGTACTCTAGAGCGAAAACGATGTGGTGGGCAAGTCGCACCGTACAACGCGAAGTGATTCCTCATTCTCCAATCTGCGGATCAACGATCAAGTCCTATTATCTAATAGCGACCAGCTCCGGAAGAACGATCCAAGCATGGCGACTGCGACTGCTCCCCACGCCGATCTCGTGGAGCGCATCTCGTACATCTCAGCGTCGTCCAAGCCCAATGCCAAGCCCGGCTACAGTGAGGTGAAGACGCCGGTGGAGCTGGAAGACGGAGCCCTTCGTACTGGCGGACGGCCGAATATCTGGACTCGCGAGTATATTGGTCTCGCAATCCAGTACGCTGCTGTCGGCATGGTCTACGGCACACTCCCTAGTACTGTGTACCCGGTGCTGCAGAACTATCTGAACATGGAGGGGACGCAGATCGTGTCGGCCAAGGTGCTGATCACGCTGCCGTGGTCGTACAAGGTGTTCTACGGTATCCTCACAGACTGCTTCCCGATCTTCGGCTACCGTCGTCGTCCGTTCATGACGATCGGCTGGACGTTATGTGCGATCGCGTTGCTGATCATGGCGTGCTCCAAGATCGGCAAGCCATACTACATTGACGCGTCGCTCAAGACCAAGGCCGTGGCCAAGTTCACGGCGGATGACTGGACCAACGGTATCAACAAGGACGCGCCAGACTCTGGCGGCAAATTTGTCATCCTCATGATGCTTGCTGCCGTTGGGTACGTGGGTGCCGACGTGGCTGCGGACGCTTTCACCGTAGAACTCGCACAGCGCGAGCCTGAGCAGTACCGAGGCACGACCCAGACGACGATCTACCTGGTGCGTACAATATTCGTGACGATCTCCAACCTCATCACGGGCTTCCTCTTCAACGGCAAGGACTACGGCGGCACGTTCGACTTCTCGCTGTCGTTTCCTCAAGTGATGCTGATCCTCGCTGTGGTGGTTGTGCCAGTGATCCCTCTCACGTGGATCTTCCTCAAGGAAGAGAAGCATCCTGGTATTAACGCTCGCCAGTACCTCCGTGATCTGTGGGAGCTGCTCCAGTCGCGTGCGATGTACCAAGTGGTCGCGTACAAGATGTTCTCCGGGATCTTCGAGAGTATCACGTACACTTCCTCGTCGCCAATGCAATCGACGTGGGCCAAGGTCACACCCGTCAACTCGTCCCTCGCGACCGTGTTCAGCCACCTTCTCTTCGCCGTCGTGCTGTGGACCATGGGCAAGTGGGGGCTTGGGTGGAACTGGCGGTTTATGCACGCGATCACGTTGATCGCGTCGACCTCCATCGATGCGTTTACTACCTTTCTCACAACCTGGGACGTAGTGCGCTCGCAGTGGTTCTGGCTCGGCCCACCGATCTTGGAGAACTTGCCGTCGGCCATGAGCTTCATCATCGCGCTCTTCGTGGTGGTCGAACTGGCCGGCGAGAACAACGAGGGCGCTGTCTACGGCCTGCTCTCCATGGTCGGCAACCTCTCATCAACGTTTGCCAGCACGATCAGCAAGAACATCGACGCCAAGTTTAACGTGACCTCGGCGGATATCAAGCTTGATACGAACCACGTACGCTGGCAGGTGACGTACGTGCTGCTGATCGCGTACGCGTGTAACCTCAGTGGCATCCTGTGGCTGCCTTTGCTGCCTGCGCAGAAGCGACAGACCCAAGAACTCAAAGCCAAGGGTGGCAAGAGCAAGATTTTGGGTATCCTCACGATCGTGTACGTGCTGTTCGCGCTGGTGTGGTCGACGTTGGTGAACATCCTCTCGATCTACCCAAGCACCAAGTGCCTCCACATTGTTGGAGGCACAGGCTGCCACAAGAAGTAAGCTTGTTGCCAGGACTGAGAGAGAACCTTCCTGTTTCTAACCAAAAACCGAGGGAAATATATCAATTCCGCTTTGTAAAAAATACCCAACACTGCTTTTCATCAGAGATCAAGTTCTCCCGGTTGGCAAAGCGTCGTCCATCCACGCGCTACTATTTACCTACTACGTAGTATTGCCGAGCTGCGGATCACCACGAGTTCGCACCATTTGAACGCCTTACTTGGCAATTTTCTGGTTTAACTTAAGATCCCCCAAATATCCTCACGCCACAACTCCACAGTAAAATACCAATGCGGCGCATTTGCTGCCGCGTGACGGATCGTGCTTTTGGTTTGAATGAGCTGCTATCCGGATACTGGCCCCTGAGCAGAGTCTTACTTCGAAGTACACCATTAATAGACAACCAAAATTAAAATAAAATGAACCGAGACTCCATTCAAATCACGATTTCTCCCGACCAGAACACGCACTGATCACAGTAAGGCCCTACTTCATTGATATCTGCGGACACATCGCTCAACTCACGTTATTGCAGGCACTTCGGAGCCGCGTTGTGCAAAATTCTACAAACGGCAACCTCACGTCTCGCGAAAAAGAGTGATTTAAGACTCTAATCAGGACTCAAATCACCATGTCTTGCGATCCCATAACGCAACAATGGCAGGATCAAGTGAGACGCCAACGCACGCGTCGGCAATTGCAGCTCGGTGCGGCGTTTTGCGCAAATTATGCTTCTGGAAGTGCCACCACTTGCCCAAAATCTTGAAATGCGAAATGCGACTTGCCAGAGATCTGGTTGCCCTAAATAGCCTTTCGGTCCAACCCAAAATTGGAGTCGGACATGAACTGTTCTCTGGATATTTATACTCTATTGTAGATCTCGTAAGCGACGCGATCTCGTTGGCGACGCTCTTGTATTTAGAATGGTTTCCATCCGAATATTAATTCATACGGTTTCCAATCCTGAACATTTGAAGGTTATTGTGATTACCATATGGGATAAACTCTCAGAGGCGCTCTTCTATTAGGGCCGATTTTACTCCCAACGACCGTCGCTTACGAGATCTACAATAGAGTATCCAGAGTTTTACCACGACCAGAATGACCACCATATTCACGTCGAAAACTGATAAAAGCTTTGATTTTGATCTCATGAAAAATGGAGTACTAGGAAATAGCGTGTGTCATCCATCCCCATTAGCTATAAACTGTGTGTCTTAGTGAGAGACCGATGATGTTGACCCAGTTGGCTTCGATACACCTTCGGGAGACATTGGCTAGACGGCTGTGTTGTTGAATGGGCTGCGGGGGGTATTCGCACCACCCTCAGGGTGACCCTTGCAGCCAGGCTGGCCTGTACATGGCACCTGAACGACTATTACATTGGTTCCCTGCACCACCTCGGTTGCATGAATATGGCCATTGACGACCCATGTTACAGAACGTCGCTTGCGAGGAGCTCAGACGAATTCTTACACGATGACGCGACTGTCGTCCTCGGCTTCTTCTAGTGACAACAGCTAGGGAAATATTCGACTGTGTGGGTCGTGATCTCAGTGCGTTAGTTGTCTGTTGGATGACTACGACCGAGTGCGGATGTGCGGATGATAGTGACACCCCATGGTGGTATGGTGTGGTGATGCGAACGGACCGTTCGGAAAGGTAGGCCGGAGCCTGAGCTCGTGGGCCGCTCGTCGAGACTCGCGACTGGCAAGGTGGACGGTGAGGTAGATGTGTGCGTGGAAGAGGGCGCTAATGTTACCTTGATGGTCGATATCGTGGCACAACGCGGCCACGAGCATCGCGAAGATCTCGACGCCGCTGAAAACTTGCGGCATTCGATTTCATAACGAGCATCTCGAGCAGCACTTGAGCACTTGGTACGCGTGATGGAAGTTGTGGGGCGGATTGCTGTGGTAGTAGTTGGCCACGTTGGTCGTGAACACCGAGAACTTTCGCCTGAGCCGCTATTGACGGTGACGCCTCGCCTCCGTCTTCACTTTTGGGTGCGCTGCGCTGTTGTAGTACTTGTGCACGATCGACGGGATGATATCTGGATCGGAGAGCGCGTCCAAGTGACTCGCAGCATCGCCTGCAGCCACGGCTGCCGTATCCACCGTCAGCCCGACACCAACAGTGCAGTCATACACGGCTTTGTACTGGGAGATATCGTGCGAGAGCCGCCTCAGCACGAACTGCACTTCGCGACAGTACTTCTGCATGACCTCCTGGTCTGCCTCGGTGAACACCACGAAGTGGGAGGATTCGTTCTTGTTGATACACATCGCCACGGCCACGACTTTCGGCGTGCTCGCAGTATGGTCCTCAAAGATCGGCATACACAGCACGCTGGTCGTGCGCTACCCGGTCTTAGCGTCGATGCTCGGTGCACCGAGCTCGTGTTTGTACTATGTGTGCACCCGGTCTGATCGGTGGTCGTCACGAGCCCAGAGATGCCTCGGTGCATTGACGTACGTAGTCAGCTCTCACTACCACGACGTGCACACTCGTGGCGGGCGACGTCGCCTGCGCTAACGCCAGTATAATCTGCACGACGCCCGCTTGCGCCGACGCCGCTGGCCTTTGGCGTCGTTGCCTTTTGGGTCCGGCAGCTCCAAGCCGTCTTGGTGTGGTGGCACAGCAGCCCGAAGCAGCGGCGAAAAAATAGCGATCACCTCGAGGGTAGAATTTTATTTGGGTCAGATACGGAACGGGTCTGGGAATCTGGTCAGATGCTTCTCTGACCAATATGCCAGACCCGACCAAGACGCCAATTCACCTGACGCACCTATTTCAGTTCATTTGGCCAAAAACCACTGTG
>JAADXI010001205.1:0-10506 GCA_023337615.1 Pythium brachiatum | reverse complement strand
TTGGGCGACGCCTGGGGCGCGTACATGGGCGTCGCGGCCTCGACGTCTCTTTCAATAGACGCCATCAATCGGATGTGAGTAGGAAGGCAAGGGAGGGGGGGCTTGTGGCACTCAGCGAGTGAATTCGGGAATGAGGAGACGCTGCCCCTGTCGACTAAGTGAGGCTGGATGAGGAGCTGTACAGTGTACTTGGAGGCCTTGGGGAACACGACTCGTGGTCTCACATAATAAATTAAGTTGACTGACAGAGGCCACAACGTGACTCACGTCTGACACCGTACCCACTGAGTTAAGTG
Organism: Pythium brachiatum; assembly: GCA_023337615.1. Taxonomy (NCBI): domain Eukaryota; phylum Oomycota; class Peronosporomycetes; order Pythiales; family Pythiaceae; genus Pythium; species Pythium brachiatum. The sequence continues at coordinate 10,210 of JAADXI010001205.1, read as the reverse complement.
AGGCAGAATGAGATACATGTAGTCCACATCAGATAGTGTATAACCTGTTTATGTGCATTCGGACGGGCCGTGACGACGGCAACCAATGCACCGGGACTCCCGGAAGACGACTGAGTCGTCTCTGCCTTGCAAGATCGGCGGCCCCCATCTGACAATCCGCATCAGGAAATTTACGTTTTGCTCGTGATATTTTTCTGATGCTAAGACTGGTTGGTGAAACGAAAAAAAGAATGACAACTAACTGGCTGAAAAGAGTCACTGCTGGACGCAAAGCGTGTGTCCACGCGCGCTCAGTTCTTGACCTAGACGGAGCCTTCAAGCGTGACGTCCTCCATGGCATCGCCCTTCTCCAAGTCTTCAGCGACTGGAGCCTCCGCGTCCTCAACTTCTTCGTCGTCCTCCTGTGGAACAGCCTCGACATCCGACTCGTGCGCAGCGAGCACCGAAGCAGACGACATGGCACGACGGCGACGCACAACCGCGAACACTGCGAGTGCGACCACAGCAACCATCGCTCCAACGGCCGCACCAATGTACACAAAGGTCGTGGCGCGAGGACGGTTGGACTCAGTGGCCTTGACCATCGTGGTGGTCTCCTTCTGGGTCGTCTTCACCTCCTCCTTCTTGGCGTTGTGCTTGGTGGCCTTGTGGTGCTTCTTCACCGGCGGAGGCATGTCCAGCGGCGTGTCCTCTTCCTCTTCATCCTCTCCGACGGAACCGGCTTCCATACCGGAGCCCGACTTGGAGCCGAACAAAAAGTCCCCAATGTCCTCAATGACGCCCTTGCCACTGTTCTTCTTGGTGTGGTGCTTCGCGTGGTGCTTGGTAGCAGCCTTGTGGTGCTTCTTCTTCAGGTGCTTCTTGACGTCCTCCCCTTCACCATCGCCTTCGCCCTCGCCTTCTCCCTCATCCTCTCCGACAGCTTCGTCTTCCATACCGGAGCCCGACTTGGAGCCGAATAAAAAGTCCCCAATGTCCTCAATGACGCCCTTGCCATTGTTCTTCTTAACCACCACCTTCGTGGCCGTCTTCTTGGCGTGGTGCTTGGCCGCAGCCTTGTGGTGCTTCTTCACTGGAGGAGTCTCGTCCTCGCCTTCGCCTTCTTCCTCATCCTCTCCGACAGCTTCGTCTTCCATACCGGAGCCCGACTTGGAGCCGAATAAAAAGTCCCCAATGTCCTCAATGACGTTCTTGCCATGGGTCTTCTTAACCACCACCTTCGTGGCCGTCTTCTTGGCGTGATGCTTGGCGGCCGCCTTCTGCTCGTGGTGCTTCGTGGCTGGCGTAGGCGTCTCCGTCTTGGTCTCCCCCTCCTCGTCGTCTCCTCCATCATCGTGTCCAGCGTCTCCAGTCTCCTTACCCGAGCCCGAGTGAGAGCCAAACAACGCCGCCTCAATATCCTCCAGCATATCGTCAAACTCGCCCTTGACGTGGTGCGTGGTCGTGCTCACGACCTTGTGGTTCACGACTTTCTCGTCCACGACCGTCACGTCCAGACTCTCGTCCTCCGTGCCGTTGGTGGAGCCGTACAGCGCGTCGTGGATCTCGTCCGAGACCGAGTCGATCGCCTCGCTGGTACCGTTCTTGACACTCTCCCACACGTCGCCCAGGTCCTTGTTGTGGCGCACCACCACGCGCACACTGGCCTGCTCACTCTCGCTCGAAGCGTGGACCGCAGTCGCCACACAGGCCGCAGCCGTAAGCCATACAAGACGCACCATGTTTCTCTCGAAGTGCTCTTGCGTCGAAGGATGCCAATGCCGAAATGATCAGAAGGTTGGAAGGATATTGCACTGTAAATGGGTCGACAGGATAACGGAGACCGACGTGGGTCCAACGAGGTACGTGGGTTAAACCCGAATCAGGTAGGTATTCGATGGGAGCAGTATATCGGCTCATGGAGGTTCTTAGATATCAGTAAACTAGGCAATTTAGTGACCTATCTCATGACGTATGCGGTATGGGAGGTCAAGTGCTGAAGCATCTTCCCTTGTCTGGAGTCCAAGCTGGACGCAGCGAGAGATGTTTCTCATGGGCTGGGTTGAGACTTGGGTTGGACGCACGCGAGTGTTCCTGGAGTGTGGAATGTTGTGTGGATTGTAATTGGAGGAGCATCATCACGATCATCCAATGGCTTCCAAGTTGGGACTCCCAACTTGGGAGAGTCCCAACCATGGAAAGATCCACGCGCGCAAGCTGCAGAGCACAGAGCTCACACTGCAGTGGACCTCATGCAGCATTGCAGAGAGGATCCCAAGCTGGAATGCTGGATTCGGAGGCTCTAACAAATGTATGCTCCAGCGGCATTGCCGTATCCTGGCGATGCACATCCCAGCCAGACACCCGCATCACTCGTATATATATAGATGATCACCTCAGCATTACGGTACCAGTACTTGTGCTGGCACAACAACTGAGGATGTCATCCAGCCTGGAGACTTCAGGACTCAAGGCTGGGGTTCTTGAGGCTCAAGAACCCGAGCCAAGAGTTGAGCCGTCGCGGTCGTGGGTGCAGCAGCCAGACGATCGCAACTGCCTCTGCGATCCTGATTCATTCGATAAATTCCAGAAGCTCGCCTTCAGAACCTCTCATCCTTTATCGGTAAAACCTCTGCTATTCGCACCTGTATTATCTGCTACCGGTACTATGCACCACTTCGATATTGGTTAGAAACGGTTATATCTCTCCCTTCCCCTTTCTCGTGTTTTTACCCCCGACCTGTATACCAGCTATACACTTCCCCGAATACAAGCCCGTGGCCCGCGTCGGAGCCCCCCATTCGGCGGCCACAAACAACCGCCTCACACAGCATCTCGAAGCGTCCGTGGACACCACCAGACTAGAAGTAAGCAAGTCATCATGCCGCCTCAAGCTATGCTCGCGAAGTGGTGGCTCAAGAAGGGCGTGGAGGTCGGCCGCGTCACGCGCCACCTCTCGCCGTACGAGCTCCACCCAGTGAAGACGCTGCTCGCGACCATCCCGTACAAGACCATCCGCAAGGTCAAGGAGAACGGCGCTGTGCTCATCCCGTCGTTTGTGTTGTTCGTGGGCACGCTCAAGTGGGCGGTCAAGGCCAACGACGACCACCACCGCGAGCACTGGGACTAAGTCAGTCGGTACTATGGTAGCGTCATGCGTTTGGGTGCGGAAGAGCTTCATTGTCATCAGCGATTTGACTTCGTCGTGATAATGAGGACGGCGTGGACCAGAGGCGATTGGTGGATCGATGAAAAACAACAAGCGGCTTGGATGTACGATCCGGTTTGACGAGAGGTGCGCGTGATAGAGGCGAGAGAAAAAAGACGACGCGTGTGTCTCTTGATGAACTGGCGCGTACAGTTTACTGGGGGACGAGGAAGACTTTGACGGCGCATGGCGCGACCAATGGACGGCTTATTTTAACGAGAAAAGACAAGAAAAATGAAAAACGACAATCTAGAACGTGAACTGCTTTCCATCTCGCTCTCTCGTTCTCTCGCTCTCTCTCCATCCATGCTGATGTATCCCTAGAAAGCTTCACTGTTAGCTCCCCTTCCCCATGAATTTGCTCTAAAACAGCGTTTCCGACGCCATACAAATCCGTATCTCGTCCCAAACACGACCTCCAACCCCCGTCAGTCCTCTCATCCCTCTGCGATCTCTTGTACTCCTTGGAGATTGGATGTAAACATCCAATCTCTCCATTCCCAGCCATCTCCATTTCCATCCAAGCACCACCAGAAATCCAGCACCTCCACGTTCTTGGTGTACACCACACTAATTTAGTTCCACTTCACGTGGTCCACCCCATTTGACAATCCTGAGTCGTTCTTTTGTGAGAGGAACTGAGCTCCCGCCGTGTGAGCAGCTCTGCACATTGAACCAAAGCACAGAAGGAACCCTCGCCCCACCTCACAGACCGCACCCACATCACCACCCACAGCACTGCACAGCACAGGCATGAACCCTCTTCCTCCTCCTCCTCCTCCTCCGGCGGTCCCCTCCGCCAGCCCCGCTGGCTCAGCCCAGCGCCCGCACCGTACGCTCGCGCGCGCCGAGTCCGTGGACGCCATGGTCTTCCCGTCCTCGTCTTCCTCGCTCAACTCCAGTTTCCTCGACGCCTCCTTGCGCTCCTCGCTGTCCGCTGCGCACCGCCTGAACATGACTAGCGGTCCCTCCTCCTCCTCCTCCTCCTCTCGCGCTTCGCTACCTCGTGCTCCATCCACCTCCGCTGCGATCCGCCACTCCATGTCGCTCTCCACGACCAGCGCCGCGCACGCCGCTTTACGTGAACGCTCCAACTCGTGGGCTGTCTCCTCCTCCGCTATGCGCGCCAACTTCCCAGGCAGTGGCCACGTGATGGACCCCTCCTCCTCCACCAAGCTCAGCCGTGAAGTGTCCAAGGCCGTCAAGGTCGTGGAGACGTTTCTCTCACCCAAGCTGCTTAAAGACCAGTCGATCCCACGCGAGCTGCTGGTCGAAGCCTACGGACTGGTGTTCCTCACGGTCTACAAAGTGGGCTTTCTGTTCTCGGGCAAGATCGGCAACGGCTTTATCATCTCACGCACCAACGGCGGATGGTCGGCGCCGTCCTTTCTCAGCTCGGGCGGGCTGGGCTTTGGTATGATGGCTGGTGGGGAAGTCGTGAACTACATGATCATCCTCAGCTCACGCAGTGCCGTCAAGGTGTTCACACGCAACGGCCAGTTCCAACTGGGCTCGGAGCTGGACTTGGCGGTCGGGCCGATCGGCCGCGCCGCCAGTGCGTCCGTGAACGTGGGCCGTGGGGGATTTGCACCCAACTACTCGTACAGCCACAGCATGGGATTGTACGGAGGTATCGGGCTCACCAGTGCCGTGATCTGTACGCGCAAGTCGCTCAACGCCAAGTGTTATGGCGCTAACGTGACAGCGCGCCAGATTCTTGGGGGCGAAGTGCCGTGTCCACTCGCAGTGCCATTGTGGGAGGCGCTGGACCGAGCACTGGGCGTCACGCGGCAGTACGTGAATGGATTCCCAGTGCTGCAACCGGCCGCGACGGGCGCCACGTGTGACTCGTGCGGCCACGCGAACGCGAGCTGGAGCTACCAGTGCACGCAGTGCCACAGTCTGCTGGTCTACAGCGTGAGCGTGCACTCGGGCAAGCGCAATGTGGGCCAGTTGGTCGTTGGGAACCACGGCACCACACTCAATGGCTCTGTTGGCTCGGCGCCGATATCGTAAGTTGCATACAGTACGGGGGAAAACGCGGGAAGTATGTGGAGTCTATGGTTGGGTGGCTTGCAATATATAGTTGGTGATGCTGTGTGTGCAAAACTAGTTGGATTCCGATGATATATGACGATTTGTATAGTGTGTCACCATAGATGAGGACAGCAAACAACAAGACCTCAGCGTGTTGAATGATTGGCCTGACCCGCATGGGCTAATCAAAAGTTACCTTCACATGTTGTCGGCCTGGTGACTGCAGCGTCCAAAAATACGAAGCCTCGTGACAAGAACCATTCGTGCGCTGCTACTCCACTCACTCCTCATCTTCCGTCAGACGTCAGTCGTGAGCCCCGCAAGCATGACGAATGACGTGCTGGTGACGAAGCAAACCGCGCCAGCCGCGGCGCCAGCGAATGGCAAGGTCGCCCCGACAACGACAGAGGGATCAAACGACTACCCAGCAGCTGCACCAAAGCGTTATGAACCAGGCATCATCGGTCTCTACTTCCTCGGCATCAGCTTGGTGATGGCCGGCCAGTTCATGGGCTGGAATAGCGGTATCCAAGCCGGCGTGTACAGCTTCCTCATCATCTACCTCATCATGGGGCTCGCGTACATCATGTTCTGCCTCTGCGTGTCCGAAGTCACGAGCGCGCTTCCATTTGCAGGCGGTGCGTATGGCCTGGCGCGCTGTACACTGGGCTTTTTCCCAGCGTTTCTCATTGGCTGCTGTGAGACGTTCGAGTACGTGGCCAGCGTCGCAGTGCTCACAGTCTCCATGACCGACGTCGTTGCGCTGTCCGTGCCGTCGCTGTCAGGGTACAAGCCGTTGCTCTGGCTGCTGTTCTACGTGCCGGTGACGATCACCCAGTGTATCGGAGGTGCGTCGTTCTGGATCACCGCGACGATCCTCGGGGCCTTCGAGATGGCGCTGTTGCTGGTGTACTGCTTTGGCGTGGCGGGCGACGCCAACTGGAACGCCAATGCCATCGCTGACACATCGATGCTGTTTACTGGGGGTCTCGCAACGGCTCTTCGCGTCTTCCCATTATCCGCGTGGTTCTTTCTCGGGATTGAAGCTCTCAATCTCGCCAGCGACGACATCAGCAAACCCAAGACCCAGATTCCAATCGCTCAAGTCGCGTGCGTCTGTACGCTCTTCGTGACAGGCTTGTTCACGCTGCTTGTCACGGTAGCACTGCCACAAGAAGGGGGACTCGCTGCGTTTCCTGGTGCGCTTTCAGCTCTGGACAGTGGCTTTGGACGCTTATTCAGTATCGATCCCTCACTGGTCACGCTGCTCTCGCTTCCCTCACAATACGCAGGCGCCTACGGTCTCAGCTGGGCTTCTGCGAAGCTCATCCACGCGATGGGAGCGTCCAAGCTGCTGCCTCCGTGGCTCGCGACGACCACAAGCAACGGTACGCCGTACGTGGGCATCATTGTAGGCTCCGTGTCCGGCTACGGCATCTGCCTACTGGTCTACTACGCGCCGTCGGTGACCGGCTACCTACTGCCGCTGTGTCTCCTGTTCGCGTTCAGTTCGTACTCGGGCCAGTGTGCTGGCTACATCTCGCTTCGTCTCAACTATCCAATCGTCAAGCAGGCCAAATTCAAGAACCCGTTTGGGATTTACGGTGCGATCTACGCGTTGGTCGTTTGGATCATCGGGATCATTGGAATCCTCGGCTTCCAGGGCCACAATGGCATCGAACTCGTCTTCTTCATCGTGCTACTGGTTGTATTGGCGATTTACTACGTGTTGTTTGCCAAGAAGCGACAGATCATGTCCGAAGAAGAGAGCAAAGTGCTGCTGGTGGCTCACATATCGCGGTTCAACCAGAAGAAACGCATGAGCCGCTACTCAACCTCTGGCAGCAAGAGGAGGTCGCTCGCCAGTCTCCCTGGAAGACTCAGTCGCATGCTCAGCACGAGAACGGGAGGACCAAGTACAGGCAGTAGACACACTCAGGCTCGCGGTTAGCGATTACATCTACATGCTACACTGTCCTCTCAGTTGTTTCCTGGCTTCTTTTGGGCGTACATCGTGATGGGCGTCGTCGGCAGAAGCTCGATCGTGACGACGTGGCTGCAATCGTTCGGCACGGCCAGCGTAAAGTCGTAGCGACTCAGCAAGTTGGCCATCACCATGCGCAGCTCCAGCATCGCCAGCTTCATGCCGATACACATGCGTGGACCAGACCCAAACGCCGTGAACTTGGTGTTGGGAACCGGGATAAGCCTCCCTGTCGTCTCGTCGATCCATCGCTCGGGCTTGAACTCGGCCGCGTCAGGACCCCACACACACGGAAGGCGAGCCATCGCATACAGCGGTATGGCCACAACCTCACCTTTCTTCAGTTTGAGACGACCACCAATCACGGTATCACACTTGGCCTCTTTCAAGTTCAGCGGGATCGCCGGATACAAGCGTAACGTTTCCTTGATCGTCGCCTCCAAGTACACGAGCTTGGACATGTGCTCCGTGGTCAAGTACATGGAGTCTCCGTCGGGGAATGCACTCGTCAGCTCCTCACGTAGCCGCTTGGCGACATGCGGGTGCTTCACCACCATGAGAAACGTCCAAGCCAGAGCAAGAGCCGTGGTGCTGCGAGCCGCCAGGACAAAGGTGATGATAAAGTCGACGAGGTCTTCGGAGCGGAGACCTTCTTTGTCTTCAGCGCTTTGCTCCAGGAACAACTCCACCACGGACTTGACAGCTTGCTTGTTGTTCCCATCGGCATGGCGCTTGGCTGCTGCTACGAGGCTCTCGCTGATCACATCTCCGAGCCAGTCACGCACCTCGCCCATGGATTTCTTGATAATCCGCTCCGGGCCGATGTTGAGCCAGCGCTGGAGCATCCAGTAGAACTGCGGCACGCGGAGTCGCTTCATAATCACCGGAGTGGCGTCTTCCACAGCATGCTCCATGGGGTGGCCTTGGTCACTGCCAATGACGTTCAAGTCCACGCCAAGCCCGATCCCCGCGAAGGTCTGGAGCGCGAACTCATGGAAGAGCTTCAGCAGATCGATCTGCTCCCCCATGGCGACGTGCTTGTCAATGACACCGTACATTTGATCCATGTTGCGCTGCATGTGAGTGGTCATACACAGCCGCAGGGCCTTGGCCGTGAAGAACTTGGTGGCGGCCTTCCGCTGGCGATACCACTTCTCGCCATCCCAGGTCAAGAGCGATTTCCCGAACAGGTCCTCAGTCGGAATATTGCTGGCGTCGCCCTTCTGGAAGTTGTCGAACTGCGTGATCGTGACTTCCTCGATCAACTCCGGCTCGGTGATCACGACCAGGTTCTGCATCGCTGGCAAGTGGATTCGCCACGGCTGGCCGTTGAATTCAAGGCATTTGTCTTTGAGCCACTCGTTGATCCGCTCGCCATTGCGGCCGAACTCGAACAGGTCACCAAACACTGCGCTTCGTGAGTCGAGCGAGCGAATGCGGCGGTTGGTATCGTGCGTGGGTGGCTTCGAATACAGCAAACGGCGCAGCACGAGCACTGCAGTGAGGGTGCCGAGACCAACGGCGACGAGCACGTCCTGGCCAAAGCACACAGCGACCATGGCGGTCTGCGAGACGTTTGAAGAATGCAGCGCCAAAGAAGGGAATTCCCATGGTGAGAATAAGTACTGTACAGTGTACCCGCTTCAAGCTGTGGCTTCCAGTCTGGAAGTTCCTAGGGTTTCTTGTGCGCGTACATCATCACTGGCGCTGCAGGCATGAGCTCAATCGCCATGATGTGGCTCAATCGCCAGTTCGGAGCCGCCAGGGTGAAGTCGTAGCGACGCAGCAAATTCGCCATCACCATGCGCAGCTCCAGCATCGCCAGCTTCATGCCGATACACATGCGTGGACCAGACCCAAACGCCGTGAACTTGGTGTTGGGGACCGGGATAAGCCTCCCTGTCGTCTCGTCGATCCATCGCTCGGGCTTGAACTCGGCCGCGTCAGGACCCCACACACTCGGAAGGCGCGCCATCGCGTAGTAGAACATTGCGATGCATTCTCCCTTCTTGACAACCAAGTCACCTCCGAGCACAGTATCCTCAGCGGTCTCTTTCTGGTTGAGTGGAAGCACTGGATACAACAGCAATACCTCCTTGATCGTCGCTTCCAGGTATGGGAACTGAGCGATGTGCTCCGTGGTCAAGTACACGGAGCCAGCATCCGGGAACGTGCTGGTGAGTTCTTTCATCAGATACAGTCGTGGGCTCGTCGTGAAGACGCTTGGCGACCTCAGGATACTTCTCGAGCAACAGAAAGTCCACCTGAGGTAGAGAGCTGATGTACTGCGCGAAGCGAGCACGAACGTGAGGATAAAGTCGACCAGATCTTCAGAGCGGAGGCCTTCCTTGTCTTCAGTTGGTCCATGTTGCGCTGCTTTTTCGTCAGATACCGTAGTACAAGCGCTACACACGACTGTGCCAAGACTCGGTAGCGACGATCGCAGCCAGCATGGTCACCGGCTCGGGGTCGAATGCTTCGCTGAGGTAGTCTACGTATCATCTCTGGGGCTTGCTCCGCGCGCCTTTATGGCCGCACAGAGCAGTCAGATACGTTGGCTAACCTAATCGAACTGCATTTGATCCCCACAAGCAAGAGCAAGTACGATGGTCGGAAAAACGATATCCTGTACCGGTATCAGCTCAACGTGACCGGAGGGTACATAGTCTCCTCAGTGAGCAACCGAAAGCGTGCTCTTTGCGTTGATGCGACCCAACCCCCTCTTGGCAAACTCAGACCCAGAAGCGATTGCGCGCCATAGAGTACGTCAAGTACGATTCCGATACACTGACTGGTTGCAAGTCGTTGTCATATTTCGTCCATTAATTCTCGAACTTCACGTTTGTTGCCGCATTTCACTGCCAATTCCTCACCTACGCTGCCGTCGCCTTCTTGTGCGCGTGCATCACCATCGGCGCAGCCGGCATGAGCTCAACCGCCATGATGTGGCTCAAGTCGTTCCGGACGGCCAGTGTGAAGTCGTAGCGACTCAGCAAGTTCGC
>JAADXI010001204.1:0-10506 GCA_023337615.1 Pythium brachiatum | reverse complement strand
TTTGCCTTTGCCTTTGCCTTGGCTTGACGCTTGGCACGCTTGCGTCCAGCTTCTACAGACTCATCGTCGCTGTCGTCATTCTCACTCTCGTCCTCCTCGTCCACATACACGATCATTCTCACTCTCATTCTCATTCTCATCTTCATCGTCATCGTCGTCGCTTCCACCCACAGACACCGCGCCGCTTGAGCTCGCAGCGGGTTGCTCTGCAGCGACTGTGTTTTGTCCGGTCTCCACGATTGCTTCACAGAGAGCCCAGGTTGACGAGAGAAGCAGTCTCAAAGCAGAGGGCGTGGTAAGTTCTTTGCCCAACAGATCACGGTAGCTCGGCTTGCGGCCCCTCCCAAGCATCTTCTACCAAACACGTCTCCAGGGAAAGCGCGTGGTTGTCCTCCCACAGCTCTTGAAGGCGCTGGCCGTTCAGTTTGTTGGTTTCAAAGCTCTCTTGTAGCTCTTCGTCCAAGAATCGAGTCTCCAGCGCGACTCACGTCAGCGTCAGCGTCCATCGCATGTTGGGGGACTTGCCAGCAGCAGCAGGCGCTGTCGTGGCTGGCTTTGCTTTCTTCTTTGACTGCTTGGGTGGTGGTACAGGCTTCCGCTATGCTTGGCTCTTGGTTTGCCCCTTGGTGTGCTCATACGCGTGGCGCTTGGGGGCTTGAGGTGGCACCAACCGTATTTTCTTGGGGCACGGCACGGCGCCAACGGAGCCAACACAAATGGCCGGTGTGGACGAGCATCGTAGTCGCAGATAGCTGGTGAAGCTCCTGCGGATGGTGTGGCTGAGTAGCAGCATACGCATCGGCTTGCATGCGAGTTGGCTCGGAATCGAACGCGCGATCGAGGAGAAAGCTGCAGGTGCTGTGGAGCAGCGTGGCAGTCGAGCGACATGGAAGGCAGTTCGAGTGGAGGGCTGTTAGTAAAAGGAGCACTTGACCTCTTCCGAGTCTTTTTGGAAACTGTTGTTCATTTGGATCATGCAACCTACAACCTAGTCTAGCTACCATTCATTCGGACCTCTGGGTTTCTCCCAGAAGCCCAGAGAACCTGCCACACACACCTGGGACCCTGGATCTGCACGACAATGCTCACCGCAGCTTCGACGTCTCTGCATACTGCACCCTGCGGAAACGTTTACCAAGGCACCTGACAAGAGCCGCTTTCGAAGTCTGTGTGGCACGGTGAGCGTCCAGCAGCGACCTCGCGTTGGTGTGCGAGGTGGACACCTCGAGAGAGGCGTATTGGAAGAACCATGGGAGTAGTGCTACTACCCCATGGGTCATCGTATAAAAACCAAGCCCGTCCTTTTCTCGCACCTTCTCCAGTGTCACGGTCTTCAGCTTCACTTGCTCGCGAACGAAGTGCCAACGCAGCTCAATGTGTCTGGTACGACGCGAGTAGGTGGGGTTGATCGCCAACACAAGTGCACTCTGGCTGTCAATGCCGATGCGGAGCTCGACTGGCTTGCTCGGAAAGACCGCAGTGAGTATGTTGCGAATGCCCACGGCCTCCATCGTTGCCTCACACGAAGCGATGTACTCGGCCTCACACGTGCTCAACGCGACGATCGGCTGGCGCTTGGACGACCACGAGATCGCACCGCCGGCGATGATAAACACGAAGCCACCGGTCGACTTGCGGTTCTCGGGATCCGACGTCCAGTCGCTGTCGCAGTACCATGCACCACGACCTTCGGCTCAGCCACACTGTCCTTGCACTTGTCACTGATGCCCATGCCCACCGTCACTTTCAGGTAACGCAGCACCATCTTCACACAGCCCACGTGCTTCTTTGTGGGTGCAGCCACGAACCGACTGAGCTGACCAACTGCATACACGAGGTCTGGATGCGTGCAAGTCGCGAGGTACATCAGCACGCCCACCGCGCATCTGTAGTCAAAGCTCGTGTCGATCTCCGTCTTGAGTCTCGCTGGCACCAACGGCTGGCGAGTCTCCAGTGGATTGCCCACTGTGTGCGTGTTCTCGTGTCCGTAGCCATACTTGTTGAGAATTTAACGCGCGTACTTGGCCTGGTTAATCTCAATGTACTCTCCAGTCACGTTGACTTGGACGCCGAGATACTCAGTCAAAACACCCTGGTCCTTGATGCCGTATTTCTCGCCCAATGCTGTGAACAGCTCGACCTTCGACACCTCGTTGTTCGTAGCACACAAGATGTCATCAACGTAGACTAGCACAACCTCGATCGTGCCGTCGCTCGACATACGGAAGTATAGGCACGGCTGGGTCAAGCAGCGCTCGTAGCCATGCTCCTGAATCCACGCATCCAGCTACTCGTTCCACTCGCGTCCCGCCTAGCGTAGACCATACAAGGCCTTGCGGAGGACGTTCATGTGGTTGTGTTGAGAGCATGGGAAGCCGTCGATCTTGTCCACGTACTGCGGGATCTGTAGACTGGGGTTGAGATACGCAGTGTTGATATCACCGCCGTACACCTTCAGCCCGAACTCCGCAGCAAGACTCAGCACCATCTGGAAGCTCGACATTCTCGCAACCGTGAGAACGTTTCTTTGAAGTGCACGCCTGGACGCTGATGGTTGCCCGTGGCCACCAGCCTGGCCTTGAAACAAATCACGTAGCCGAACATGTCCGTCTTGATGGCCCAGACCCACATGGTCTTGATCGGCTTGGATCCCGGAGGCACGTTGCTCTGCGAGATCTCTTCCAGTACTTGCTTGAGCTGCAGTGCGTTCATGTCATCCATCTGCGCCTGGATCCAGTGCTCAGCGTACTTCGATCTGCGTGCGTCGCGACTGCACCTCAGCATTCTCACGCCGCTCGCTCGGATCGGGTTGCTAAACTTGTCCAGCACACGATGATGGGCCATGTGCGCGTAGAAATCTCTGTGCCAGCCTGGCTTGCGCCTCTCGGACGCCTCTCTGAGACCCGTTCTCGTCGCCACACGTAGACCGGTCTTGGGTCGCTTCTCCGGCTTGCCTTCTTCATCCGACGAGGTCTCACTGCGTTCTTGTCTCTTCCTGACCTCAAGCACCGCAGTCTCGATCTCCTCGTGTCGCCTCTGCAGACGCTCGGAAGACCCAGGATCACTGGGTCCTGGCAACGGCGACTCGTCGCTGAACGCCTCGCCTGAGAACAGCAGGCTGATCATACTGAGATCTGATGACGCCTCTCGATGAGTTAGACCAGGCATTCAATATTTCAAAGTGCGTCGTACCAGCGCTGTGTCGCACGTACCAGCGTTGTTTGCGTGTCAATTTCTTGCGGCCTCGCTCATCAAATGGAACCCTCCTCTTCAGTACTACTGGTGCTTCGATAGTGGAGCGAACGTCCACGTGTCGAACGAGCGTGATGACTTCGTGGTGTACAGTCCGGTTCCCGCGAACTCATCAGCGAACTTGTTGGGTATCTCACCGCACCTTCGAGCTCCAGTGGCTGTAATTGGAATGATCATCCTGGTCTCGATGGTAGATGGAGAGGAGAAGTGTTTCCTGCTTGAGGACGTGCTGGACGTTCCAGAGGCTGAGTATGGATTGTTCTCACCGGGCAGGGCGGTGGAGCAAGGATTCCAAGTCAGGATCCAACACACAGCACGAGTTCGACATCAAGATGGCTGTGCTTCTGTGCTACTATGGCAACGGTTGTGGGCAAGATGGGGACGGAATTGGCGGTGCAGCAGCGCAAATGGGAATCTCGCGCACCTCCGCTGGAAGATTCACTTTGCAGCTTGAGGAACTACTAGTGTCGATGGTGGACGACGTCATCCCATTACGCACAGAGCGTCAATCGCATCTGGACTACATCGGAGGATCTTCTTGTAGGCTGTACGCGATCGTTGCGCTTTCATCTTCTCCCAGAAGTTCGACTTAATCGTGACTTGCTCCTGGGTGGAGCACGCAGCGAGCGCCCATCGATAGCGGCAAAGGCGCCGGCGATCACCACCAGCATCATCGCGAGCGTGATGATCATACCATCAACATCAAGAAGAGGTGCTGCTGCATTCATCTCGACTGGAGCGCCGTCTTCACCGACATCCATCGCATCCGATTCCCAGATCGAGATGACGCGGAAGGCTGGCGGGAGCTCAAGCGAGGGTTTGCGTCTCGTGGTAGATTGTTTCCTGACGCCGTCTGTGTGTTTGACGGAACTGTGGTGAAGACGACACGCCCCAAAGCCTTTCACGTACTTGTCATACCATTCCTCGTTCGTTGCACTGACTAACACGATCTTGAGATCCACAGGGCTTCTACGACAAGTCGTTTAAGCCAGCATACAACTGCCTATTTTGCGTCGACTACCTCCAGCGATTTCGGTATCTGGGCATATTTGCTGGGAGCAACTCCGATCAATCGATGTGGAACCAGTCCACAACGCTAGGGCTGCGGGCTAGAGATTTGTGCCCTCCAGGTGTCAACTGGCTGGCAGACTCAGGCTTCAAACTACGGTCATTCTTGATGTGCGTCCTGCAGTTTCAACTACCATCTATCGTCCACACGGATGCTTGTTGAGTGCGCCTTCGGGAAGTTGAAAGGCCGATTCAAGATACGTCATGGTGTGACCAACCGAAAGTCGCGTGAGGCGAACTCCCGGATGATCAGTGCGACTGCGGTGCTGCACAATCTTCTAATCGATGTCGGAGACGGCGAGGTCTTCGACATTGTGCGTGAACGCAACGACCAACCGCGCGAGCGTGGTCTTGCGTTCAACAGAGCAACGACGCGTTCAAATGCAGAGCTTGCGTTTGCGATTCCGAAACGAAACATGTATATGGAGCGGTTCTATGGACACGACCATAACGCATAAACATCGACCTCGCTGACTTTCTTCCACTCATGCACTCGGTTCGCGAGCTTGTATGAGCTGGGTGACGGCTGCTTGAAGCTGCTGGAGAGTCTCGACAAGAGTGGTGTTCATGACACGATTCTCGTCATGCGATTGAGCTATCGTCGCCGAAACCGCAGTCACAACCTGGTGATCGACTTGGGCTTGGACTGGAGCTTGGACTAGAGCTTGGACTGGTGCTTGTTCGGGAGCTTGTCTCATCGCCATCAACCGTTCGATGCTGGTAAAGCCACCTTTCAAAGTGCGGTTGACAAGATCATAGGGCGCGGGGGTTCTGCGTTCACCTTCTTTGCTTTGGCCTTGTGCTTGCCTCGCGCACGTTCTGCTTCCGGAGAATCATCGGCACTTGCTGCGTCACCATCGCCTGCTTCTGAGTCCAGCTCGTCGCTTCCGCGGCCCTCGTGATCGTCCTCATTTTCATTACCGCGAGGCGAAAGCTCCGGTAGAAAGCGATCAGTACCAGTACCAGTGCGTGCCATCGGTAGCGCCATGCGTAGATCGTCGTCGCTTGGTGATGACCGGGGCGATTCGTCCGTGCGCTCCTCCATCTTGCCTCTGGAAATCTCTGACTGAGGTAACCTCAGTTTGCCGCGGGAGCAAAAGCAGCCACTGTGAAAATGAATATTGAACCTTTGAGAATAGATGGGATAGCAGAAGACAACCCCTGTGAAATATGATACGGATCCTCTCAAAACGGATATATCCAGGCAGAACGTTTGGACAAGAGCCTGGATTTTTGACCTGGATTTCGCCCACTGCTCCAAAATCCACCCTCACCAAAATCCAGGCAAATTGCGTTTGGACCAGGCCCTTAGAGGCTGGTCCGAAAACGAGCCTGGATTTTGCCTGGGATTTTTAGGCAAGGGCAAAAATCAAGGCAGAAAAATCCAGTCTCATGTCTAAACCTGCAGCCTGGATATATGTATTATGTAAGGTTCCATATTAAATCTCGCAGTGGTTGCTTTTGCCCCCTCGGCAAGACGGAAGCTAGACGGAAGCAATCCAAATCAGCGGCAACATGGAAGCCAACTCCCCGCGGTCGCCGTCGTATGCCGACAATGGCCGTCTCCATACCCCAGCCGAGGCCCAGCGTCATGCACGTAGCAATCCTTTTCGCCCACCAGCCCAAGCACGATCCGGTAGTGCTCGCCATCTGTTGGAAGAACCATGGGAGTAGTGCTACTACCCCATGGGTCATTGTATGAAAACCAAGCCCGAGACCTGGTGTTGCAGTATGCAGAGACGTCGAAGCTGCGGTGAGCATTGTCGTGCAGATCCAGGGTCCCAGGTGTGTGTGGCAGGTTCTCTGGGCTTCTGGGAGAAACCCAGAGATCCGAATGAATGGTAACTGGGCTAGGTTGTAGGTTGCATGATCCAAATGAACAACAGTTTCCAAAAAGACTCGGAAAAGGTCAAGTGCTCCTTTTCCTAACAGGGTACTGAGCCCAAGGCCCGCTGATCTGCGGGGGTGGAAGTACTTTCGCGATGGCGGACAAGAGGATGTACACGAAGGACGGTGTGCCCATCAACTGGAGTGGGAAGATGTGGCAGACCTTCGAGCAGATGATGCAGATGGCATTCCAGGACATGGAAGGTGATGGAGAGCTGTGGAACGTTGCGTGCGGTCGTATCGACGCCAGCTACTTGACAAGCGACGCATGAAAGTTGAAGTTGGTGAAGCTGCAGCGCAAGGTTCGGAAGACCATCATGATGTCTCTGTCATCCGAGCTGGCCGAACAGTTCCGATGGGCAGAGACGGGCAGCGACATGTGGGCTGCACTCTGCAAGCGCTACGAGAACCGGAGCAACACGACGGCGGTGTTTCACGCTGTGCAGCGACTGAAGAAGGAACTGTCAAGCATGAAGTACAACACCACCGACGACATCGACGTGTTCATCTGCAAGATGACCAACATCCAGCACGAACTGGCGGACTACGGGCGTCCAGTGCCGTTCAAAGAGATACTGATGTTCATGGTGGAGATATTGCCAGGGGCAGTGTACGAGTCCAGCTTGTGATCGCGCAGAACTTGTCCAGCGTGCCCGCGAAGGACATGCAGGAGCTTGAGGAGCAGCTACGCACGGCGTACGCTCGCTATCAAGCCAGACGAGCGTCAACCGGGGACAGCGGAGCTGGAAACCGCTCGAACAACCAGAGGAACCAAGGTGGTGGCAAGGGAGCCACGTCAAGTGGAGCTACAACAGGAGGACCGGCAGGTGCGAATCGTGGTGCCAAGCCGGTGCGAGTGGAGACGAGGACTTGCCACAACTGTCAAAAGGAGGGTCATTTCCAGCGCTTCTGTACTAAGGAGAAGGTGGCCAGGCCACAGAACCAGAACCGTGCGAACTTCGCTGCATAACAAGTGGAGGGTATCAGCTCTACCCACGAGTCGGGATCCGAGACTGAGTCGGCTAGTGGAGTCTCGATTACCAACCTGAGCATCATCCCCAGTCCATCGATCGAGTCGCTGAGTTGCGATGAAGAGGTCGATCCGATCGAAGAGCTGATGGAGATGGAGACTGGAGCTCGTGTTGTTGGTGGGACACATTATGATGGTCCACCGCTTCCGAGAGTGTCGCTCAGCCGACTACCGACCGAACAAGACACTGTTCCCGGCTCGCTACCGGGAACACCTACCGACGTACCCACAGCTCCAACTTTTGTGTTCCATCGCAGAGACGGGTTTTACGCCACACTGGCTGAGCTCGAGCTCGAGGGTCGGACCCCGGCCCGTTCCACAGAACTACAGTCAGCGTATGGTCGCCCACGACGACACCCAGTGGGGCGGTCGCGACTTGCCGCCGCCCAACTCCATCCGCCAGGCGGACGAGCTGTACCGCGTTCTGAACGCAATCGCGTCCGCGGCGACCTGCTGGCACACCGATGGTGTCGCCCAAGTGTTTCGTACGGTTCACGGCCACGCTCGAGCACGTCGGACGTGGCTCGCTGTCCGACGTGGTGAACGCGTACATCAACCTGTACACCAGAACTTTCAACAACCTCTTCAACGACACCAACGAGGGCGTCCGGGTGCGAGACCTCGTCGGCCGGGCCTACGACGTTTTGCGTGACGATTCGCCCAAGTACCGCTCGATCGTTCACCGAGTCCTCCACGAGGCGATGACACACCGCATCTTCCACCAGCCACCAGATGGCCGAGACCCACCACCGGCGTCACGTCAGCGCGACCGGCCGCGCGGCCACCGCTCGGAACAGCCCCAGGGGCCTGTCATCCCGCAAGTGATCCGCAACGGCATACCGGAGGCCACTGAACGACTCCCGAACGGCAAGACAGTCTCACGGCCGGTTTGCCTTCGTTTCCAGGCCATCGAGTGCGACTTCGCCAAGTGCAAGAACAAGCACACGCTCAAGAAGCTACCCCCAGACGTCCTGGCGTGGCTCCGGGAGCACCACGGCGAGGTCAAGCGCGACCACCCCGACCACCCCGACCACCCGCAGTCCCGCACGTGATGAAGCGGGGGTGGGCCAATGCAACCGATTCGTTCATTATCCAGTGATAAACAGTTCGTTCCTCTTGATTGTCCACCGTGCCCCCGCCGACGTCAGACGTCCTCCCATCGTACCTGCCGGACTGCTCCCAGTATCCAGCGATGAAGTGCCAGGCACCCCCACGTGAGTGTCAGGCACGTATCCTCTCTTCGCCGCCTCCCACGGCGACCACTCCCAGATCGGCCCTCCCCGTGGCACCCGATGCCGTGATCGCCACGTTTGACGATGGCTCTCGCGTGGACGCCAACCGCAGTGCGTACGGCTGGTGCGTCTGGTCCAGAGACCACCGACTCCTCCAGTGCGGTATGCGGCTCTTCAAACCAGCGTGTACGAACAATGTGATGGAAGCCCAGGGCCTCTTGAGTTGTCTCGCGTGGTGCCGAGAACACTCTCTCCACCACATCACAGTGTTCGGTGACTCCGCCGTCATCATTCAGCAGGCGCTCATGCGTAACGTGTGCCGGGCACCCCATCTCCGTCCGCTCATCGCCAGTATCTGCGCCCATGGCACCCGCCCAGCGAATATCTGCCTCCACCACGTCAGACGTGAGTTCAACAGCGCAGCGGACGCCTTGTGCAATTGGATGATGGACGAGTCATCTCATCCAACTTTCCAGCGAACTACAACGGCCTGGCCGTGCCCCGAGAACTACGCACGACCGGTATGCCCGACTACGCGCGATCTTGCGCAGTCGACAGCGACCACCAGCGACGCCCGTGCAAGCCACGAATCCCAGTGGTACCTCGTGATGGCAGATCTCCGGTCCGTGAGCCACCTCGTCGCCACGCGATTCGCCAGACCTCCCGACTGACCGCAAGTCCGCCCAGCGGCCGCTCCCTCCTCCCAGCATCCACACCAATGCACGGCTGCTCCCCTCGACGTTCGACACCACGCCAGCCCGGGGCTGTGTCATTGCCGGGCAACGGCGGCACGTTCCACGTACCGTGTTTGACAAATTTACCCGCCTGGCGGCTGACTTGCCCATCCCGTTCCCAACCCACTCAGCGTTCCTGGAACCGACATCGTTGCAGCCAACGATCCCGCAGACGGACCTGCGCATCCTGGACGCCTTTGTCAAGCTTCCCCCGCGTTTTCCCGCGCTTCCACCGCAAAATCCAGGCTCCTGCCCCAAAATCCACCCCACAGAGGTGTGAATTTTTCTGCTCGTATTTATCCCGGCAGAAGTGTCACCTAGATTTTATTCGGGTAACATTCGTGCAACATGCGACCAAAATCCAGGCTCGGAAATCTAGGCAATTTGCACTTGGACAAGGGTGGAGGGTTCTAGAATGTGGTGTGGACCACACGAGGAACCCAGGGTTTCCGAACGGCGGTGAAGCAGGGCCATTCGCCATTCACCGCGGTAGAGCTCTAAGATCTCACGAAGAAGACGAAGAAGCGGTCAGACCGCCCAGGATTTTTGATGCCACGTTCCGTTGTCGCCTACTGGCCTGCGCCGCCGGCGCAGAACCCCGACCGCGCCGTGACATTCAACCCCCGGTTGATCAACACGCTCGTCCACCTCGAGGCTCCAGTCGAACTACCCGGTAGTTGGGACGGCCCAGTGTATGCGCGCCTCGGCCGTGAGTCCAAGAATCTTCCCCAGGGGGACACGAGCGAGTTCTACAAAGACGACGATGGCGTGCGCCGCCCTGGGTGGCCCTGCAAGGTGATCTTTCTCTGGCCTGGCCAGTCCGCTGAGTCCGTCGACGGACCACGGCGTGGGATCCTCGAGGATCCGGAGGCGTTTGGATTCTGTTCTGGCGTCTGACGCAACCGAACGTCAACCTTAACGATGAAGACGTGGAGCGGCCGCTCCTGTCGGCGTTTCGGTTCGTGCGCTTCTCGTCGTACTAGCTCGCGACGCCTCGGGACGACCAACGCCTGCTTCTCGTGACGTCTGACGTCCACCTCTGCGGTCAAGTCCTCACTTACTCCAAGATCGGACAACTCACCGACCAGGTCGGGCTGATCATTGAGCCTGGCTCCGCGTATGTGTGCCACGTCGAGATCCGTCGCCTGGCGACCCATGCGTCGTAGTCGCCATCCCTCTCGACGAGGTGAGATCTCGCTTCATTTCGCGCGAACAGTTCGTGCTCGGCTACTACCACGGCCTAGGCTCAGCTCCAGGAGCTCGAGCAGCGCGTCGCTGGTCCGCCTCGGTGATCACTGTATGT
>JAADXI010001203.1:0-10512 GCA_023337615.1 Pythium brachiatum | reverse complement strand
CCAACACCAGCAAGCGGGCCATGGAAGGACACAAAGTTGATCACTGGTGGGTCGTTGAAGCGTTCAACGTAGGCACGGATGAGGAGATTACCCTTCACACGAATCCAACGTCAGCAAAGCTCGCACTCCCATTGTAACTGATACCAGCTCTCGAAGACGCCTCACCTGAGAGAATCCCATGGCGTTGAATCCTCCTTGGAGCTGTGGGTCCTGTGTGCGACCCGGGCGATATATTTGCCCGATCAGTACCTGGTTAGTTCAGGTTTCGTAGAGCTGCATCCACATACCTTGCGCACTTCCCGTGCAAAGATCTCGACTTGCTCATCCATCGTGATGAAGAAACTGTTCTTCACGTCTGCTTCGACTGTATCGCCGATCTGGATGTTGACCGCATAGGTTGCGAGCTTCTTCGCGACGTCCTATCAACGCACAACGCCACCAATGCATGAGCATCACACTCCATTCCACACAACGCACAGTTCACTTACATCACGAATGCGCTGCATGCCTGAGTTTCCAGCGGCATCGCCCATGCCGTGCATGAGCACGACGGGCAAAGGCTTGAGCTCGCTCACGAAGACGTCGGTGCGATTGGCGGCGCTGCTGAGCGTCCGCAGCTGCGGAGCCACCGGCTCCACCACCACGTACTCACCCACAACGTATCCGAACACTGCGATCTGCAGGGTCAGCATCACCACCGTCACTGCGGCCGACACCACGAGCGCCATCAGTCCCGACAACTGCATCGTTTTTCTTTTCTGCTTTTGAGCATCAGCCACGCTTGCGGATCTCTTCAAGCTGAGAAGAACAGCCGTCTGGCACGCGCCACCTCTATGATTGGATACTCTACACTAAGTACGCACCTCCCATTCTCGATGCGTTGGGGCTCTTCTACTAAGTACGAATGCAGCAACAGTGGCTGGAAGCGAGCCGGCGGACCCAGCAGCGCCGCACGACTCACACGTTTGGAAGGAAATAGTCGGAACCGCAAGACCAACATGGCGTATGTCCGATCGCAGCTCGTGCGTGGCGCGAATGCAATGACCCGTGGCGGCGCCCGCGGATGGGGATGGTACCACCGCTCGCTCGAGAAGATGAACGCGCCAGCGCCAGCCGTTGTCGCATACGACGCGGCCGTGCCAGCGCCATCGACGCCGCGCCCCAAGGCGTTCCTGGACGTGAGCATTGGCGGTGCGCCAGCCGAGCGCATCACGGTGGAGCTGGCCAAGGACGTCGTTCCGCAGACGGTCGAGAACTTTGTGCAGCTTTGCACCAAGGGATTCGAGTCGACGTTCGGCTCGGGCTCGTACAAGAACTCTGTTTTCCACAACGTCACCAAGAACACGTACATCATCGGTGGCGACATCCTGGCCGGCAACGGCACTGGCGGCCACGCTGCGCTCGAGCAGGGCAAGCGCTACTTCAACGACGAGAACTTTGCGCTTCAGTTCACGGAGGAGGGTGTGATCGGCATGGCCAACGCTGGCGTGAACAAGAACGCCTCGCAGTTCTTCATCTCGCTGCAGCCACTGCCGCACCTGAACGGCCGCAACGTGGCGTTCGGCAAGGTCGTCGGCGGAAAGAACGTGCTCAAGAGCATCGAGTCGGTCTTCTGCGTGCAGGGCAAGCCAGTGACGGAGGTCAAGATCACCAACTGCGGCTTGCTGTAAGCGAAGCATCGTAACTATAGGAGTATGGGGGACATGGACGGTGGGCTGGCAGGAGGTTTCACGAAGTGGGGCCATTCTCACGCTCACAGCCATGTCTCTGAGTAATAGATTCTGTTGAAAAGCACAGCAAGCAATCCTATATTTCCACATGAGGCCCTCCAGTGGCACTCCAGGTAAGAAGGGAACCAGCCATCTATCTACGAGAGCTGACCCTGTGAGAGCATTGTTGGGGCTGATGGCAAATGGAGGCAGAATATGTGTAGCTCGACGTCGCCAGAATGGAAGGTAAACCGGCAGTATATGGTACGAGGCCAAGGTGGCGAGAAGCCCATTGATCAATTCCTTCACCAAGAGGGATCGGTCTGCAACGCGGGGTCTTTCCTATCGCACGAATGGCTGCTGCTCACGTAGCCTTCTCCTCCTTCTCCAATATACCTAGCTACACAAGTAGACGCGGAACTCATTCCCGATTTTCCTCTTTCCAACAAGCTCAGCCGCCCTCCGCCTTCCCGTCCGACTGAACTGAGGTCTTCACCATGATCGCTACCAAGTGCGTCACTGTTCTCGTTACCACGACCACTATGGCAACTACGGCTATTGCCATGGCCGCAAGAACCGCCGAAAGGGCTACGGCCACGATGACGGCGACTACGGCTATGGAGTCTACGGCAAGGGCTACGTCAGCTACGGAAGCTACGGTAAAAACGTGTACGACAAGGGATACGGAATCTGCGAAAGCTACGACGACGACAGCTACGGACGGCAAGGGTTACGACAGCTTCGGCAAGGGCTACGACAGCTTCGGCAAGGGCTACGACAGCTACGGAAGCGCTACGACGGCTATGGCAAGGACCACGGCCATGGCAAGTACGAATACAACAACTACTACCCGTCGTCAAGTCCATGTCGTTTCTATCTCCATGTGCCCTCGCTACCAATGTGCATCGAATTCATCGTCTAGCAGCACCAGTCAATAAATTTTCACTGTTCTACTCGTCGGCGACAATCGCTCCTGCCTGCTCTACGAACGATGGAGACATTGGTAAAAGTTGTTTGTAGTTTATTCCGCGAATACAAAGCACGTCAATAATGAAATTTGTCTGATGAGAGGCTAATTGCTCGCTTCGTGGGTCACATTGTCTCCTTCCGAAGCGATCGTCACGGAGAAAGCTTCTTAGAACTGGCTTTCCGTCACACCGTGGCCCATCGTGTTGGTCGACGAGAGGCCGCCCGTGATTGTGTTCTGCAGCGCATCGACGTAGTCGGTACCCGACCAGCCCTGGTGCTTGAGCGTCTCCACGCCTTCGTTACGCTCGGCACGCTGAATGCCATCGACGTACGCGAGCATACGGCGGTCAGCGTAGTCGCGCGCAAAGCGGGTGATGCCCAGCGAGTCGCTGTGGAAACCAGCGAGCGTGATGAACTGCCAGCAGTAGCCGAGACGACCGAGGTCCTCGACGAACGTGCGGATCTGCGCGTCCGACATACCAGCAGCGTCCCAGTTGAACGACGGCGACAAGTTGTACGCCAGCATCTGGTGTGGCACCTTGGCCTTGACACCTTCGGCGAACGTGCGCGCGAGTGGCACACCAGGCAGAGCAGTCTCCATCCAGATGAGGTCGGCGTACGCACCGTAGGCACGACCACGGGCAATACAGAACTCCACACCACCACGCACGCGGTAGTAGCCCTCCACGGTACGGGCACGCTCCCAGCAGAACGTCACCGAGACACCGAGCTTCTGCGCGAGCGCCTTCATGTCCGTGAGGCTCAGCTCCAGGCATTGGCTGTTCCAGGCCTTGAGCGCGGCGGCCTTGTCCGAGCGGTTCGACTGCTCAATGGCCTTGCGCACAGCCTCTGGGTAGGTGAGCGCACCGGCGCGCTTGTCCCAGGTCGAGTCCGTACCGTTCTTGGAGGCCTCGTGGAAGGTCTCAACGTTGAGGTTGGTGGCACCGAGAATGAATGGGTGGTCACGGCCGTCAATGTTGTTGTCCAGGAGCGTGGCGGCTTCAGCATCCGTACGAGCGACAATCACGAGTGGGCTGTTGAGGATATCAGCCTGGAGACGCGCGGCAATGAGGCGCTGGATGTGCTCCTGCGTGGACACGAGCACCTTGCCGCCCATGTGGCCACACTTCTTGGTACCAGGCTTCTGGTCCTCGAGGTGGATACCAGCGGCACCACGCTCAATGAACATCTTCGTCAGCTTCATGGTGGCAGTCAGACCGCCGTGGCCAGTGTCAGCATCGGCAATGATCGGACGAAGGTAGTCCACTGGAGGCGTGCGGGCACGCTCAGCGGCCGTCATGTTACGACGCGCCTGGTACTGCTTGCGGTCGTGGAAGAGCTGGGCACGGAAAAGCTGGTCAACCTTGTTGGGCACCGTGTCCATCGGGTAGTCGGCGACATCCGGGCCTGGCTCGTTCGAGGTCGAGGCCGTCGACGACGACTGCCAGCCACTGACGTACACCGTCGACAAGTGCTTGGCCATCTGCACGACCTGGATCGCGTCGAGCGCGCCGAACGTGTGGCTGGTCTCGCCACGCGCCTGGAGCTCACGCAGCAGCTTGTAGAGCTTGCGTGACTGCTGCGTACTGGCAGCGTAGGCCTCGACCGTGCCCTGGAGCTTGACGACTTCCTCTGGCGAGTACGGGCGCGTGACGTGCTTGAAGCGCTCGTCCTTGAAGAAGGCCTGCATGGCCTGCACGCGCTGCGTGAACGCGCTGTCTTCCGAGACACCGCTCTGGATGTGGCTGCCAATCTGGCTGATGCGGCGGGTCGCGTTGTCGCTCATAGTGGAGAGGGGAGGTGTGGGGGGAGCTGGTGATCGCCGCGGAGAGAATTCGCAAATGCGTGTTCCGATCGTAGTGTGGCGAGCAGGCGCTGGTTACTTAGCGTGGTGCAGCGTCGCGTGGTGCGAAAGGCAGCAAGGAGATGGATCTACGGACACGCCGTCCTCGTCGCCGTGCGCTGCTGAAGTTTCGACGTGAAAAGATCAGATGGGAGGGCGAATGCACCCGTGGTGGAAAGCTACGAAGCGATATGATTGGCTGAAAAGAGATCTTCCGGATGGCTCCAAATCCACGCACAGACGTCACCACCACGCTTTGAAGAGCATGACGCGAGCATTTCGAGAGACCTAGCCCCCTGACGTGGGGTTTGCACAAGCACTCAGTACCAGAAGAGGGTAGGATCAAGTTGAGGGGTTACACTGGTTGATGACAGAAGAGGGTGAGTTGGGAGATGCACGGAGATGCGAAAGCGGTTTCGCGTAGGTACCTGATTCTGGTAGCGATCTCGAAAAGCCGCGTTTCACGTCGGTGCCACGCCCGGGGCGTCACCGTGTTCCAATCCGCCCCGAGGGTGTTTTGCCCAACGTTGAAGCTGCGAAACTGAACAGCTCCCGAGTCAGCAGCAACACAGTAGTTTACAGCACAATACCGGTACTGTGGTGCTGGGTGGTTGCTTCCCAGCCGTGTTGATCTTCTCGTGGCGGTTTAGCCATCACGAAGCCACGTTCCTGGGAGCTACGCGCGGCGTCGTGCTGGTCGCCAACGCAAGACAGGGGGACATGAAGTATAGACGCCAACACTACTGTATATCTAGTGACACTCCGCTAGTGTTGTCGTGAGGCTGCCAGCCTCTGTGTTTGCCACATTCGACCACCAGGTCCCATATTGTACCAGTGTGTACCTCATCATCGGTACATCGTACCATTCTGCTGATTATGGTACAGTGTACCGGATCCAACTGGCGTCTGTCCGTGCAAGCAGACGATGGATTGCATTTCTTGTCGCTGATTGGCTCAAATGCGTGAGCTCCCTTCAGCCGAGAAGCTCCTCATGCTCTGAACTTTCGCCATCGCGGTCACGCGCGACGGAAGAAGGCGGCATCTCCGTCCCCTCCACCCCCTCTGCATCGATCTCCACGCCAGGCGGCTAGCGCAACGCAGCGACACCGTGCGTGTCCATCCAAAGGAGCACACTGGACGAACAATTTATCCGCGCCTTGTCGCTGCGCGCGATGCGCGAAGCTTCGCTGCGTCCGTCGAAATCCGTGCGTCGCGACATTGAAGTGTTTCGGCTGCCGCTGCGCGACACGGTCAACGACGGCTGTGACGACAATGGCAATGGCAAACAGGATGCACAGCGAATTGCCGTGAAGGATGGCTCGCTTGCAAGTGGAGACAGCGTCGGAGCTGAGGTCTCGACCAGCGGTGCGGATGGTGAGAGTGCGACGACTCCAGCAACGGCGACGAGCACACCACCAGCGCCAGCCAAGACGCCACTCAAAGATGCTCCTGGCTTCTCACGTGAGTCGCAGCGTGTGGTTCTAGTCACTCGACCCAGTCAGCGGTGAGTGCAATAGGTTGTGTCGTTGGCTGCATGAGATCTCAGCGACTGAGTTCGTTTCTGGTGTAGTGAGATTGTGCAATGGACAGAGCGAGCCACGAGCACGATGGTACGGTCCAAGGGCGGGACTGTGCGTTTCCTCACGCCCACGCAGCAGAGCCAGCGATGGGTTCTCGAGTACAAGCCCGAGGTCCGCCACTCGGGATGGCTCATCAAGCGCGGCCACAGTATCCGGAACTTCAAGCGGCGTCTTTTCTGTATCATTGGCCACGAGCTTGTGTACCATGATACCCACGACTCGACGGAAGTATGCGGACGCATTGATCTGCGCAAGCGAACGACTGTGCAGTGCTTGCTGCAAAGCGGCTTCAGCCTCAACCAGGGATCGTACCAGATCATTTTGTATGCGACGGACCAGCACGACCGCGATGCGTGGATCAAGCACCTGATCGAACAGGGTGTCGAGCTGCTTCCAGCGTCCGCCAAAACAAACAAACTCGTGGAGCAGCAGAGCGACAAGATCGTGTTCTCCGGATGGCTGTGCAAGCGGGGCCAAGTCGTGAAGAGCACGAAACGGAGATGGTTCGAGCTGTCGCACACCACTCTTTCGTACTACGCCCACCCGGAAGGCGGCACGAAGAAAGGAGCGATCGATGTGACCAGAGCCCGAGTTTCTCACTTGGACACACTGAAGACCGGCGAGCGCTTCAGTTTTGTGGTGCGGACGTCCCAGCGCGACCTTGTTCTCTACGCCGACAGCCAAGAAGAGCGTTCGCTTTGGGTGGCATCTCTGAGCTCAGTTGCCGAAAGTGCGCATTCCAATGCATCAGAATCAAACGAGCCGCTCTCGCGGGCGTCTTCCTTCATTCTCACGAGAGAAGGCGGTCGAAGGTGCTCCTGTACGTCTGGATCACTGGACGAAAGCTCTGCAGTCGGTGCAGACATGGCGTGTCGACGCTGCATGTCATCTTTCATTTCGAAGACTGAAGACGCGCTGGTGGATGTGGCGAGAGAAGTGCAGCTCATTTTGGCGTCTCCGTACTCTCCCGAAGGAAGCACTACCGCTGCATTCTTGAAAGAGCACTCGGGGAGAGGTGTCGACAACGCCGCACTGAGGCAGTTCATGTCCGGGCTTTCGGACTACATGGTGCACACGCGTCTGAATGAGCTTCTCGTTCTCGGTGGTCGCTCGCCTGGGTCGACTGAATCGCCCGCTGGTAGCGACGACTCCAATGGTATTGGGGAGACCGATTCAGGCGAATTCACAGAGCGTGTCCAGTCGATCATCAATGAGCAGATCGAGGAGCGAGTGTTCTTCCCACTGTATCGAGCTGTCCACGATAACATCAAGGAGCAATCGCGCGTTGAGTCCAAGCTCCTGCAAGGCAAGATCGAAGTACTCCAGTCCAAGGCCCAGTCGTTCTTTGGTATCGGACCCGACAGCCTGTCAGCGACGGATTGGAAGAGCGCGGCAGCCAGCCTCAAAGAGATCGATAAGCTCAGCCTGCCGTATATGAAGCGCAACCAGGTCGTCGCAGCGTGCAAGGAGATCTACACCGTGTACCACACTGAGCACCCCGCGAATGCACCCATGAGTGCCGATGACTTCATACCGGCGTTCATTTACGTCTTGGTCCAATCCAGGCTCTCGGATCCCGTGTTGCTGAAGGAGATGGTGACGTTCTTCGATCTCGGAGGCACTCAGGGAGAAGCCGCGTACTTTGTAACGTGCTTGGAGATCGCGATCGAGTACATCCGCTCGTTGGTCATCGCGTGCACGGTCATTCTGGATACGACGCAGAAGCTGGGTATCGAGTTTGCACGAGACCCGATCCGGAAGGTCGTCGTCGTGTATCGGCTTATCCCCAACGGCCAAGCTGAACAGAGCCAAGCAGTTCACGCTGGCGACGTGCTGGTCGCGATCAACGGTGTGCTCGTGTACGAGATGGAGCTGGCGGAGATCACGAAGATGGTCACGGGCATCGAAGGCGACGTCGAGCTGTGTCTGCTGTCCATGGCCGAGTACGAACGACGCTATGGAACGGCGAAGCGTGCCTTCCGACGCGATGAAGATGAGGATGACGACGAGGACGATGACGAAGCCGAAGACACTCTGGTCGCTGAACTGGAAACCGTCGACGGCTTGGCCTCAAGTAATATCAGCACCAGCACCAGCACCGATCCGTAGATTGGATAATGTACTGCAGATGGTGTGGAGTACGTGTACCCATGTAGTAACGAACTAGATACAGAAGCGAATAGCGTCTGCCTTTCTCACCTTCCCACATGAGGAGTTGTATCAGGTTGACTTCCTCTCTCGCATGTGGCTGGAGTCGTCACCCTCGGGGCTCTTGGGTTGGCATGCCACATGTCGCAGAAAATCCTCAGTCGCAGTTCTTAACACGTTAGAAATTAATGTTTCGGGAGTCTGCTGTCAGCACTGCTCAGCAGTGCGTTGTTCCACGGTCTCTCTTCCGGTTGTTGAGTCGCATTTTGAACTGACGACTTGACCGCGTACATCTCACTCACTACAAGGCACCGACGCGCGTGCTCTCTCTCTCTCTCTCTGTATCCGTATATCCACACGCACAGCCATGAGCGACAAGCCACGTGACCAGGAAGGGATCGACTTTGTGAGTGCCAAGAACTTCTGGCAGACGCGCGCCGCGCAGTCGCAGAGTACCAATCGCACGGACACGGACAGCACCAGCAGCGCCGTCTCGGCTGCTCCGTCCAGCGCCGGTAGCTCCACGTCCACGGGTGCGCCTGTGGCTCCTGTAGCGTTGCCGAATCCAGTGACGCCGAACGAGAAGTACCCGGATGAGCTCGAAGAAGAGGTGGCCGAGCCAAAGGCAAAGGCACCACCGCCGGCCCCGACACCAGCTCCTGTGCCTGGCGCTGCGGCCAGTGCGCTGAACCGCATGACGAGTTTCCGCTCCAAGTTCTTCCAGAACAGCAGCAGTGATGCTAAGACCAGTGAGAACGACTCGTCTCCGAGTGCGGCGGCTGGCTCCGTGATGCCATCCATTCCAGTGCCGCAGCTGCCGGACATGAGCTCGTGGAAGGAAAAGATGAAGATGAGCCGCCCCACACCGCCGAAAATGAGCTTTTCGTTTGAAAAGCTCAAGACGACGCTGAGCAGTGCGTCGTTGGTCACGTCCGATGCCGACAAAGCCGCTGCACGCAACAATATCCAGCGCCCGACGCAGCCCGACCAGAAGCGAAAGACCAGCTGCGCGACCGCATCGGCATCGAAAGAGTTTGGCGAATTGATCGTAGCTGAAGTATTGGCAGCCAAAGATCTCTCAGCGGGCGACTACTTCCAAGGCGAGAACGACTCGTACGTGGTGGTCAAGTTCCAGGACTGGGAGCGACGAACCGCGATCATCAAGAGCACCAAGAGTCCCGTGTTCAATGAGCGGTTTGTGTTCTGGGTCCCGTCTGCGGAGACTGGAGAGCCTCCAGAGCTCGTGAGCGTCGTGTTGATGAACAAGAACATGGTCATGAACGACATGCACCTAGGCGAAGTCCACATTGCGCTGGACATTCCTCTGAATGAGGCGTTTGACGAATGGTACCCTCTCGTGAAAGAGAACGGTGAGCAGCGAGGCCACGTGCGTGTAGGAGTGCGCCGCATTGCGCTCACATCGAAGCCGCTCCAGGAAGCAGCGCAGGCGCTGGCTGCGAACAGCCGAAGCTTGAACGATGAGGACTTGGCGGCCCATGGCTCCGTGATTCCGGATCTCTGGTATGGCTTTGCGGAGGCTGCCGAGCCGCTGGAAACGAAGATGAGCCAAGCGGACGTGCTCGCGACCAAGCTGAACGACCTCAGTCGCCGCTTTATCGGTATCGAACTGACGTCCACAGAGGTCACCGCCGAAGGCCAGCGGCGAGACATTTTCTAAATGAACACCAACATGTCATTATGAATCAATCGTACTACGTAGTAACAAATGCGCCTAATATTCAGTATCTCACCTATGTCTTCACCCTGACATCTCTCTTCACTGGAAGGACACCCCGAGAAGATAGCACGTACCGAGCTGGTATCGACAAAGAGACTTTTGCGATGGCGAAAAAGGACAGCAGCGTCCTCGATTCACATCGCAAAACTAGTGACATACCTCGCAATAGTGATGCCGTTCAAGACAGCACGTATCGAAGAGGTCTTCCTCGCCTTCTTGGGACTCATGCACGCGATCTATGTCTGCTGTTTCCATTCCCCAGCTTAATTCTGATGATGTATGTGGTCATGGGCGTTGCTTCGAAGTGCAGCGGCGTCCGCGTCCACCATTTCGGAGACGAGATCGCGGAATCGCACGGTCGGCTGCCAGTTGAGAAGCTGCCGCGCTTTGGTGGCGTCACCGACAAGAAGATCCACCTCTGTCAGGCGAAAGTACTTGGGATCGACACGCACAACCACGCGGTTCGGGTCGTTGGCGTCCACGCCGACCTCCTCGACAGTACCGCGTGGGCCCTTCCACAGCACT
>JAADXI010001202.1:0-10517 GCA_023337615.1 Pythium brachiatum | reverse complement strand
TCGCGTCTCCGTGTCCTCCGTCGTCGCCAGCAGTAGCGCGCCCCAGTGCGAGTCTACCAACACTCCACCGTCCAGCGCCGACTCCAAAACGCTCCTGCCGCCGCTGCGTGCGCTTCTCATCCCCGCGTCCGCATGAACGCCACCGACGAATGCGCCAACTTGGTCGCGCGATTGCTGCGGGTTTCTGCTTGGGATTTTGAAAATGAAACGGAAACCTACCGAGAGCGGCACTGATTGGCTAAAACTAATACTTCGGGGAATATTCAGCCAATCAAAAGTGTGAATTGAAACACTGTGGATAACGTGGTCGTTGGCTCCAAGACCAGCAACGATTCGTTGCTGGTCTTGGAAAGCCTAAATCGAACGTCAGTGTGCTGTGTACAAAAGCAAAGGGCACGGTTACGGTCTAAAGTTAGGAGCCACGCACAGTCGTGAACTCGTCCATGCCCTGTTCGTCCAACAAATCGCGGCTTTTTGTTCTGTTAGTCGCACCTTGAAAAGAAACTCTCTCTAGGCGTATTTTGCAATGCGGATACTGCGAAACTTAATATCGAAAGGTCACAAATCTCACAACTCTCACCAGCTCACCACACCGCACCAAGTCACGGCCACCGCCACTGACACTACAGCTCCATGGGCTCCCTTCTCGATAGACCCAGTAGCCGACGCCGCCTTCCCCGCTCGCTTGATCTTCTTGCCCGTCTTGGGGTCGATGACTTCGCTGCCGTCAGGCTCTCCATCGTCCACTGCGAGCTTCTCTCCGACCGCCTTCTGCAGCTCTGGGAACTGGAACCCACTTGGCGCCGCCTCACAACCAGTCTTAGACGCCGACTTGGGGTCGCACACACGGCAGATCTGCGAGTACGTCTCCCGACTGCATGCCAGGCCGCTACACTTCTTCACGTTCTCATAGCACGGCGGGTTCTCCCGCGCCATCTCTTCAATGCCCGGCAGTGGACGCATGTACGCGACCACACTCGCATCCACCCCAGATGAACCAGCACTCGAGCCACTCGTCAGGTTCTGGTACACGTCGATCACGCGACGCGCGCGCACAGCGTTGGCCGCTTCGTCCTGCGGGTTCAGCCAGAAGTCGATGCTCTGCTCCCACGCGCCGTCCTGCGAGGCCTTGAACTCCACGTTCCCAGCCTCACAGAACTCCTGGAAGTCCTTGAAAGCCACGCCCGTCTGGTTGTTCACCATCGACGTGATGCCCACAACGTCATCGATCGGCACGAAGCCCAGGATCGAGTACGCGAACGTGCAGTGGATGCCGTCGGGCAGCACGCCGTAGTCGCACAGTCCCTTACGCGTTGACGTGCGGCACTCAGGCGTCTTCTCAGCCCAGACCTTGAGTGGACACGTGTTAGGCAGCGAGAACCAGATATTGTGCGGGTACGGAGCCCGTACGTCGCCCTCTTTCGACTCGCCTCCGACAAACGGACCGATATTGGGCTCGCCATTGTCGCCGTTGAAGTAGAGGCACTCCTTGGGCAGCACGTCCTTGCCTCCAGCGACGCCTGTAGGCGAGCAACGGCCTTGGTCCATGGGCACCATCGGCCCGTACTCGTTCCGGTCGGCTGTGTCCTGGTACTGCGCCAGCGTCTCGTTGGTCTGCGCGATCACCAGCTCGTAAAACACAATGTACTTCATGTTGTTCTTGCGCTGGCAACGCAGCTCCGGTGACCGCGTGTTGTAGTTGATACCTTCGGCCTGCACATACATCAACGCGCCCTCCACAGACGCCGTGTTCACGCCGTCCATGCCTGCCAGATAGCCGGCTTCAAAGTCGTCCTTTCCCATCTTGGACACGAACTGCTGCTTCACTGGGTGCAACAACGGTGCGTCGCTCTGGACACGAGCGTGGACAGCACGCACAGGACGCATGTGCCACTCACCACTGGGCAACGCCTGCGGCTGAAGTGAGTGCAGCAGGCTGGAGGAGGACGCTGGTGTTTGCTGCGTGGTGGTGGAGTCGGCAGTGAGAGCGACTCCGTTGTCGGCTGAGGTGAACGTAGCGCCATTGTTTCCAGTAACCAGCGCCGCTCCATTGCCAGCCGAGAGCGTGGAGTCGCCTACACCGGTGTTGGTAGACGCGCCATTTTGAGCGGAGGCGAGTATGGCGTGGAGACCCCAGACGATGACGAGAGTTGCAAGCGAGACCGGACGCATTGGCAGGTGCAGTTAGGCTGATCCAAAGAATGTTTGGGAATGCGGACTTGGAAGGCATGAGTTTTTGGATGCTGTCGTTAGGATTGGTGGTCATCCAGCTCAGCGGGTTTCCGAGAAAGGCGAGCTGCGTCGCGATGGGAGAGTGGTGGAAAGGCCACATGGATACATTTCTACACGGTCCAATGATGTATTGGATTTGACAAAAAATATATCTTCGTATCCTCGTGCTCTGATTGGCTGAATCTGATTTCACACGTCGCAGATTCGATCGTTGAGAAAGGCGGCCACCACATCACCCACCAATCTCCACTCCATTACGCCAATCCAGAATCCCATCAACCAAGCGTATGATGCATCTCACGCGATTTCCACAGCAGCGCCGCACTCAAGGCACAGCCTCCACGGTCCTACTAGTGCTCCTGCTGATCGCTTCGCTCCTGCAGTGCGCTGCCCAGGACTCGCCAGCGCCCGCCACGGTAGAAACCCCCGCGCCAACGGAGATTGTGCGCGTGTACATCGAGCCACCGCCCGGCATCTTCACGTCCGACGCCTCCTTCGACGCCGAGACGCGTGAGGTGATCGAAGACAAGAACCATGAGATTTACACGATCCAAGAGCTGGAGACCGCGCAGCCAGGCTTCATCAACCGTCTCAAGCCGTACGACCGCCCAGCCACCGAGTTCCACATGAAACCCGTGCGTGCGATTCACGCACGAGCCGTAGCCGATATGCCCGTGTACGACAACATCTTCAACCGATTCATCTCCAGTCTGAGCACCCAGGACGGCGGCGTGAAGGGCTTCACGGCGGCCATGGACAGCGTCACGACTGCCAGTGTAGAAGGCGCGCTTGTATACGTGCAGTCGGAAGTCATCAACCAGTTCGGCCGCACTGTCACAACGCGCTGCCGTCGCAAGAACGATATCAAGTATATCGTGTTCTACGAAGTGCTGATCGTGCAGCCCAACTCGTCGCTTGCGTTGTTCCAGGATGGTGATCCAGCGACGACGATCCACGAGTACGGGCCCTTTGTGTCGTTTGACCGCGGCCGCTGCACGCCCGTGTCTTCCCCTCTTGGCCAGGACGAGTTCTCCGACGCGTGCTACATGATCAACGGTAACCACGGGCGTCCCAAGGCCGGAGCGTTCGTCGGTGCGGTGCGCAAGAGCAACGAGTCGCGGGCGCTGTACAAGGACGCGTACTGGTTCTCGTTCCCACACTCGTGTCCGCTGCAGCCGTGGGGTGTGAAGACGCCCGAGTGTCGAGCGGAGACAGCAGCTGGGCTGTGTCCACCAGGCAAGAAGCCGGACGGCGTCGCGTGTACGTACACGCACAACATCCTGGGCTTCTTGCCGCTGGACGACCTCGTGGGCATCACGTCGCTCGTGAACAACGCCACGGGCCAACCGTACGGGAACTTCTCCGACTTCTGCCGCTTTGGCAACGTCGAGTTTGCAGCGTTTGAGAAGTTTGACTTTGTTCTGAACAGTCTCCCGTTCTGGCAGTACCCGCTGGACGCTGAGGCAAACATACGCCGTACACAGCAGATGATCGACACGTACAACGCACTGACGGGGCCCGTGGGCAGCTCCTCGCAGATCTTCTTCCGCCTTCGCGAGAAGATGAAGCCGCTGCCGACGATCGACGAGCTCAACCAGTCGAATCCGCCGTGTTACGAGAACGTTGAAGCCTGCGTCCACGCAGAGTACGGCTGCAAACGAGAGACGTACGCGCAGATCTGCCGCTTGTGCACGACGCTAGAGCGCGGCTGCACCAAGCCACCAGCGACGTTTGCGTTTCCAAAGCTCACGAAACCAGTGGGCACGACCAAGCGCAGCAACGAGAAGGAGAAGGGGATGAAGGATCAAGATCAGGATGAGGAGGACGTGGATGATGGTGACGAGGAGGAGGGCTGGGAGGACGGTAGCGACGAGTCGCGTGCGACACAGTACGGCCCAGCCTCGCGGGTTCTTCTGTTGCTTTTTACAGGATCAATCGTCGGCTGGCTCTAGACAAGAAAGACCGCACGCCACCCATCGAGGTGAGACCATGAGGCCAGCAGCAAGCAGTTCAATAGATACGTTGTTATTTGTTATAGCGTGCTCAGGTCAAGCTGCCCTGTCGAACACGCTCAACGTCGACGCCGTAGCACAAATTGGTCTCACAGAACTTGCGTGAAAGCGTGAGTTCCTGTTGCCGCTCCGAGCCGCTGCCCTTGATCCGCACCGTGACCTTGGTGGGCAGCCGCGTGTCGATCCACTGCATCTCGAGGAGGATGTGCGGCATGCCCAGCATCGGATACGCTGCCGCGCCCATCGCTTGCTTGCGCATGACGCTCTGGATGGCGTCCAGCGTCCAGATATGACGCTTCTGTGAGAGCGGGATGAGAAGTCGGTGCTTGGTGCCACTGCGGAACTGGTTCAAATCAATCTCCACCTCGCCGATGACCTCGCCCATGGCAAACGCGTCGTTGTTGAGCACGCTGACTTTGAGTGTGCGTCGTGGCACGGCCATGCCGACGCCCGCAGCCCCTGACGGATGCGACGATGGAGCAGAAGCCACAGGGTGGATGGCTGCTGCCACTGCGCTTAGCGTTGCGTGCGTAAGAGAGGTCGCCACGCGGTCGGTGAAGGCGCGACTCGCGTGTCTAGAAGACGCGTTGGAGGCGGATGCCGAGCCTGTGAACGGCAGCGGCGGTGGCGGCATGCTCATGGGAACCACAGGACTCCCAGTTGTTGGAGTACTCGGACTGGGGTTCGGCTGGCCGTAGAGCTCTTGCTCGGAGAGTGGGAACACGATCGGCTCGTCCCACACTGGATTCAGCGTACTGCGTTTGACGCTGCTGGCGTGGCGCACACTCGGAGCTCCATTCACAGTGAGTACACAGTACGGATCCACGAGCGTGGCGTGACGCACGACGTTGGTTCTCAGGTTCTGGCCTTCCACGAAGCGGAAGTGCATCTCGTTTGGAGCAAACGACAGTTCTTTGCCGAAGCGATCGCGATTGTCCAGGCCCACGACAGTGGCTTCCACCCAACGTCCGAATTTCTTGGACGCCAGTAACACAGGCATGCCCAGCTCGAAGATCTGGACGGGCTGCGGCTC
The DNA here is from genome assembly GCA_023337615.1 of Pythium brachiatum. Classification (NCBI taxonomy): domain Eukaryota; phylum Oomycota; class Peronosporomycetes; order Pythiales; family Pythiaceae; genus Pythium; species Pythium brachiatum. The sequence goes on along the minus strand of JAADXI010001202.1, from coordinate 5,240 downwards.
CATCAGCACGTACTTTTCGTGGCCGGCGAGCCACACTTCGCTCTCGTTGTGTGGCAACGCACCAGCGCCTGCAATCGCCAGCCCACCACCGGTGCTGAGCTGCCGCCCGGCGCTGAAATTGACCTTGAGCCGACCGCCTTTGACCCACGCAACCGTGCCTTCGCGCCACTCGACAGTTTGGTGGTGGTGGTTGTGCTCGCTGTTGTTCTGGTTGTCTAGCGCAACCTTGGTGTGAGAGAGATCCGAGATACTGTGCGTGAGACGGCGCCGCAGTGTCGGTGGCCCTCCCATGGTCGTACTGTTACCACCTTTCCCACCCGAGCTTTTTGTGTCCAACAGATCCACCGCGAACATCGCGTTCGGGTCGATACTCTGGCTTTCATCAAACGACAGCAAGTCGGTCATGCGCGGTGCCGTGGCCTTGGCTTCTCGTGGATTCGAGTCCCCCAGTAACGTTTCCTTGCGGCGCGTGCCCACCGTAGCGGAGACCGTGGTGGCGACACACACCAGTACGGTCTCACCTATCATACGCACAGACTTTCGCACGTGATGCTTGAGCCGCCGCGAGTGCTCGACGATCTTGATGGACGTCTCATGAGAGATATCGCTCTTGCGCAGGTAGATCGCGAAGATCACGACGATGCCCACGTTCTCCAGCGTCACGAACGCTGTGAGTCTCTTACCATCATCTAGTCCACACTGCTCCTCTGCGTCCACTGCTGGTCCGTACCGCGTCTCGCTGATAGGACAGTCGTTGTAGAACGCGTCGAGCTGGCCGCTGACCCACACAAAGAGCCCGGGCACAATGACCTGCGCGACTAGAATCTCAAACAGGAACGCACCGAGCCAGGCGTTGCCGATGCCGATTGTGCGCCGGGGGATCGGACGCTTGCAGTCGATGGTCATCTTGATCGCGTCGAAGCGCAGCGCCACGTAGTTACGTGCAAAGGAACAGAAGCAGCAGAACGGCCACACGACCGAGAACATGATCGTGTACGAGAACTGGATCGCTAGATGGAGCAGATCGCCGAACGGACTGTAGATCGGCATGGACGACTCCTCCAAAATGCGGTCGGCTGTGTAGTTGTAGTTGCGGCACTGCCACTGCGTGATGAGCTGCAGCTTGAGCGTCGCCGCAGTCTCCGCTGCGCGTGCGGTCTCACTTGTACTACTACTGCTGCTAGTACTAGCAGCAGCACTTTCATACATCCCTTTGAAGCTGCCGCGCTCCTCAATGCCCCTCGTGACGCGGTCGAGCCAGTCGTAGCTGGTCTTCTGGTGCGAATCCAGTTCGTCTGCGGAGATGCCGCTACAGATCTCCTGCATGTGGGAGTCGTGGGACGAAATCCCACCGAACAACGCGCGGATTGAAGTGTCCAGGTCTTCAGCCTTGATTGGCTCACGCTGCGCAAGCATCGTGGCGACCTCATGGCGGTTGAATAGCGGGAAGTCCGTCAGCGACAGCCACTGCGTGTCCATGTCCTGGAGGATGTTGAGCTCGCTGGCGTCGCCTGAACCTCCACCAGCCACACCGCTGGTCTCAAGAGTAGATGCTGATGCTTCAATGCCTCCAAACGGCTTCGCTGCCTTGGTCGCCTGCTGTCTGCGCAGCTTTTGCTTCTCTTTTTGTTGCTGGATCACCGTGGAAATCTTCTCTTTCTTGACGTGGTACGAGTCTCTCGCGCGCACGATCGCACGCCGTAGCAAGTACGGCACGAACGTGTTGATCACGAGGTTCAACGCCTGCGTGACGATCATGGGCGTCACGAACGCCGAGTCCATGGAGATGAGACCGTCGACCCAGTAGCGACTGAAGCGCACGTTGCGGTTGAGCGTGAACACCCAGTTACGGTCCACTTGTTCGCGAATAAACTCCTGGACCTTGGCGCCGTTGGGCACGTACACGAACGCCAAGAGGATGAACCAGTAAAAGTACCCGACCCAGTTGAACAGAAAGATCTTCTCGATGAAGCGCTTTTCCTTTTCCTGCTCGGTGGCGTAGTTTTCCCAGTTGTTAAAGCCCGATGCAATGCTTTCAAACAGCGCGAGGAACACGATATCCAATGTGAGACCCAGCACGATGCCCTGCACGAGCACGTAGAACCACCGCGCTGTGCCCACGACCCCACGCTCGGTCTCAAAGCAGCCGATCAGCGCAGCGTCGCAGCGGTAGTAGGACCTATCAAACGTGCGCTGGTCGCAGTACGTGGAGCAGGACGCGATGTTCTGCATGAACAAATGCTGCTTGCCCAACGCAAAGAGCTCGTGGCAGTGGGATTCACATCCTCCGGGGTTATTGAGGAACGGCTCGCACCGTGGGTCCGTGCACATGGGCGTCATGACGGCGATGATGTACCACTGCACGTAGACGCCGACGAACACGAAGAGCAGCACGAGACACACGAAGCAGAACAGCGCGAAGATAGCGTACTTGGGCCAGCGCCGGCGGTGGTCGTAGGTCTTGACCTCCACGTAGTCGGGCGGCTCGTCCGGTGACGCCACGTTGATGGTCTCCACGACGTACTCGCGGAACTGCGTGTTGGGCAGCGCGACTTCCGTGGCCCCCAGCAAGTTCCACTCAACCAGTAGCGAGTTCTGGTACCGCAGCCAGCGCTTGATGAACGACGGTGCCCAGACAAACGCCACACACAGACCGTAAATGCCCAGGGCCTTGACGTACGTGCGGTAGTGGATCCAGCGCCAGAAGATCCACAGCAGACAGCCCGCGTTCACGGGGTACACAAGCGCCGCGTTGTACAGCCGCACAAACGCCGTGAAGAACGCGATGCGTAACCCGAAGTAGTCTTTGATCCGCAGTAGAAACAGACGCTTGGTGGACGCCGAGTGGGTCTCTTTGAACCAAGTGGATAGGATGAAATCGGTCATGCTCGGGTCGTGGAGAGGGAACACGTCCTTGATGATCGCGTCCTGGTTCACTTCGAGTCCCTGGAGGCCAACTCCCGGTGGCTTATCACTGGCAGGGCGAGTGAGAATAGAAGCAAACGCTGCGATCCGCTCCGACGCCGTCATGGTCTCTGCGTGGGACTCGTACGACTCGTCCTCGAGCAGCGTGGACTCCTCGGACGACTGGTGCTCCACGATCCGCTCCATCGTCATGAGCTTGTCTTCACGAGCCAGCAGCCACAGTGGTGCACTGAGCAACAGTACGATATAGTTGGTCGTGTTCCGCGTATTGGCCAGCACCGTCACGTGGAGCCCCGCGCGCAGCAGCTTGACCACGAGATCTTCCTGTTCTCGCTGCTGCGCGTCGCGCTGGAAGCGGTGGTTGTGGAGCACGATCACGAACTCGTGCTCCATGCGCGGCTGCACATTGAGCATCCGCACCACGAGCTCCGGGATCCACACACACTCGAGTATGTCTGTCGTCGCGACCACCGCCGTCTCTGGACGCTCCGTCTGAGCCGCTTCGGTGGGCGAAATGATACTGCCAAAGTGGTCTTGGTACTGGAACTGGTCTCTCGTACCGTCCTCAATCGAGGCCTCTGCACTCGCGCTGGTGGCGTTGGACGACAGCATCACTTGGTCGCTGATATTGCCCATTGCATACCGCGACGCCGAGCCACTGAGCACGATATACAGTCCGTCAGCTTCTCGTTCGTCGTGGACGACCACTTCTCCGCCTGTAAACGTCTTCAGTTCCGAAAGCCCGACAAGCTGCGCGAGTTCGTTCTCTGAAAGCATGGAAAACGCCTCGACGCCCTTGAGAAACTGCTTGCCGGCGATCACTTTCGGGTCGTTTTCGTTCACTTCTTCGTTCATATCCTCGTCCGAGACCCACAGAATGCGCTTCAGCAGCTTGTACACATCCGAGAGCCGCAAGTGTTTGTGTGGGGACGCCAGGACTGCACCCAGTGAGGACAGATCAAACGCATCGGCAGAGGTCAGCCCCACGGCCTCACTTGGTACAGTGGCGGCGTCATGGTATCGCTCGCGCGCTGACGAGGAAGACGACGTGTTGTAGATCGAACCTGAGCCAAAATGCTGGCGGATCTGGATGCGCAGCAGCTCCTCTTCGTGCTCGTCCAGCTCGTTGTTCCGCTTGCGCCGCTTCTGCGTGGTGCCGCTGGGCAGCGCGAGCAGCGGCAGCGACGCCGCTGGCGTAGGAACCACCTCCATGGTCCACGACGTGGTGGTTTGCTGTTGCAATACGTGAGAGGACGCTACAACTTCCAGCGTGGAAGCGTCGCTGGGGGTGCCGTTGGCGGTTTTATAGCTGGGGTCTGAGACCGAGAGGAGCACGAAACGACGCGATGCAGCTTACTGAAAATAAATATACACACGTCGCAGATTTCACACACGTCACATGGTGAGTTCAGCTTGGTTTCCACATGCATACTGTAGCACAACGACGCAGCTAGCGTTGAGTTGTGTACCACGGAGGCACTAAGGCTGGCGCTGCAGCTTCATGGCTTCAAGTGGGAACAGCCCCGTCTGGTAGACTTCAGTTGGTGGCCGCGTACAGTCGATCCACGAATTGAACGAAACACCAGTGAGCAGACACAGTGGCGAGCCACTAGCATACAGTATGGCGCCTGAACTCGACCCCATTTACTGAGGAATCGCGGACAGGTTCGTCCTTTGGGCGTCCACCATCCCCGCAGCCCAACCAGCATCGGGCAGTCTGTACAAGAATGGGTTGTCCGCGACAGAAATATAGCTGAAAACCTGGTTGCACCACGCTGTGGCTGGGATACTACGAAGGTTGTTGTCCGCCAGCGAGAAGGCAAGCCCAGAGATCACGTTGAGCGCCTTTGGAAACGTGGGGCCAGCTCTCCGCCAAATCAACCGGCAAATCCGCCAGATCGGACTTGGAGATGATCACATCAGCAACGGGGAACGTCGGATCTTGGAGTCCTAGAGGAAGCGACGCGATGCCTGTGACGTTGATAAGCCACAACGAACCAATGTACGGGTGGTGGCGAGTCGTCAGCGCAGCCTCAGCAGTCCATGCGACGATGGAGGAGTTGTAGACCTCGAGGATCGCGAGATTTTTGAGCGACTGAAGACGTGGGGGCATCGTAAATGCGGGGCAATGCGTGAAGCTCAAAGCAGAGAGCACACTAGGCTCAATGCCCATCAGCACGTGATCCATCTCGCTCGCGGAGCCGTTTAATCTGCCACGGTAGCAGTTGATCTCCAGCACAGCGCACGCGACCCTGGGCTCCAGCCACGGATACATGGGCATCTCGCATTTGAGACCGGCAGGCAGTGGGCTTCGG
>JAADXI010001201.1:0-10517 GCA_023337615.1 Pythium brachiatum | reverse complement strand
TCCCTATAAGAACGGCTCGTTTCGAACACGCGGGGAACGCGGCCCTGCGTTTTGACGACTCCAAGTCGATGGCTCGTTTCATGCGTGAGCTCCACAATGCGAAGCATGCACGGCGCAGCGAACGCCAATATATTGCGCATCGGTTCAAGCGAGAGCGAAGGCGTAACCCTCGGTGATCCCACTGCCGTGCGGGGACGCTTCTCGGATCTAGCGGCGTGAGGCGGTGCCACCGCCCCAATGAACGCCAGTTTGGCTCGTAGTGGCATTGGTCGGGACGTAGCGACTGCCAATGGAGTGCGGTGGAATCGCTGGAGCGTGCTTACGATCTTGGTGATCAATGCCGATGAAGGCTTCTTCACATACAGTCCAAAGAACTGGAGTCGAGTGTTGTGCTCCAACATGGTTTCGATGGCACGGAGATAGGCCGCCTCTCCTTCATCGTCTTCGTATTGCGGAAATCCGATCGTCAGCTCCTGTAACGCGATCGCAACCACACTGGACGGCGACCCCAGCTCCTCCAAGAATGGAATGAACCCCGCACTCCCACAGTCGATCGAGAGCACTCGGATTCGGCAGCGCTGCGTCCGATACGCCGAGGCGAACACGTCCATTGTCTTCAGATCGGCGCGGCAGAGCTTCACGCACCGCATCGTTGGGTGTGTGGCTAAGATCGACGCGATACCGTCGTCTGTGAACGTGGCATCAGTGACAACGTGGAGGCTGAACGAGATTGGACGCGCAGCAAAACACGACTGCAGGAATTCGAGCAGCTTGGAAGCGCGTTGAGGTGGACACAGGCCCATCGACACATCCACACGCACTGGTTGGCCTGCCTGCTGCCCTTTATCACCACTGCTGGCGGTTGTGTCGGTGGGAATCACCTCGAGGCTTGACATGGGCACGAGGACGACGTCTTTGTCTTGTGGGATTTGCAGCAACGCGTTGTCGTTTCCGAGAATCGCTGAGTACGTTGCTGTCACGTCCATGGATCTCTCGGTAAGCACCTCCAAAAGGCCCGGAGCATCCACAGCCTGGGTGCGAACGCGAACAGATGCAATCGCCTGCGAACCTTTGGCTGTAAGAAGTGATCTCGCGAGCTTTCCCTTGCGTTCTGACAACACGTTCGGTAGCAGCACTTGAAGGTGGCGCACGCTGGGGCTCGAGGAGGCGGTGTGATGCAAAAGAATCCAGTCAGGGATCTCGCCTGGAGGAATCCGCAGAGAGATGTCACGAATGCCTCGTGCAAGCGCTGCGCACAGCTCACTGGTCACGGAGCCGCAGCGGCCCGCCAACTTGAACGAACGCACGATGTCACCATCGCCGACCACAGCTTTGGCTGAGGTAAACGTTCGCACAACCACGCCAACACCTTGAACCTGCTTCAGGAGAGTCTCGTCAGCGACTCTTTCCAACGAAGACACGTCCACATCGACGTGAGCAAGCTCAAACACGGGTGACAACGACGCGACTATGGTCTCCAGCGTTGATACAAAGGCATCTCCATCTTCAGGTTGTGTCAGCTTCACACGCAGAGAGACGGGGACGCGGTACTCGCCAGGCTGCGCAAGCTTGAACACATCGGCACTCTGGAGCTTCTTCGTGGCTTGATCAAACGCGTCGGTGATGCCCGAAGCGTTGGAAGAGACCAATCTGCTCACTGTTTTGAGCCAGCCACCAAACCCTGAGAGATCCGAGTCGTCATCCGAGTCACCACTGGAGTACATTAATTGCGCTCAATAGACTCGACTTTCATCATCATCGAGTCACCACTCGAGTCACCATCCGAGTCGTCACCCCAGTCGCCATCCCACACGATTGTGAAGGCAGGCAGCAAGTCTTCGTCTCGGAACTGGTTTGGGTCCACGACAACCTCCTGGCCTTGCTCCCCAGACTCTGGCGTCCTCGCGATCTTGCACCACAAGCTCGCGTCCACACGCAGCGCTCGCCCCACCAGCTCGATCGCTTGGCGAATCGTTAGAAGTTTTCTGGCTTGTAGCTTCGGAGGCAGCTTTACGTCGATGTGGTTTACGCAGCGAACGAGCGAATCGTGACTCTGTAGCGAGGGCTGAGCACATGCGAATTGGATAAGCGCGCTGCTCCAACGGCTCAAGAAGTCCCAGGACTCCATCGTGGTTAGCTATCCGCTGAAGAAGAAATGAGCGCGTGAGAAGTGGAGCATCCAAACGTTTGGGACGAAGCGTGGGCAGTATGTCAGTCTCTCAGATAAGCCGTCTCGTCCCACAGAGTTCTCTATCGAGTCGGATCTTCTCATCATGAAGCTAACAATTGGAGGTTTGCCCAAGAGCTCACCATCCTTGCGGCGGGTATTCCAGGCTCAGGAAAGACCGCTCTCTTGTCAAACACAGATAGCAATGCTCAGGTGGCGGTAGCACATTCGCATTCGACAGCTCGCGGCGTGGAGCTTTTTCGTTCGTGGGGGTGGTGGATCTGTTGTGACGGTTGGGGATCCTTCGGGTGACATTCGTGCGACCCACGAGGGACTGTACCCATTCGTCCAATTCTGATCTGTCTGATGGATATGATTTCCCAGACTACTGCTCATTCCCTGATTGGAGACTCAGAAATTTACTGAGACAAAACGGTACAGTATTTCAACCGATCAAATCGATTTATTTGGAGGCAAATGGAGATGTGGAAGATCCGAATGAGCTTTGTGCTCCTTCGAGGTCTTGTACATCGATGCTAGGACTAGAAATGCTCTTTGGCTGCAGCTACGGCATGCTTCAAGATGAAGATGAACGCGAAAACATAATCAAAAGAAAGTATACTGCGACCCAATACACGGAAAGAGACGGGAGCCGAGAACAGGCGGCGCTTGGATGCAGAAAGTCTATCTCTCGTGCGTGCCGGTGAGAAAAATGAGTTCGTATTCGACTCGTTCGTTGTAGATGATACCACCGTTCGCACCTGTGGTGGCTTCAAAGCCACGGCTTGCTTCGTTCGTGAGCTCGACAATGCGAAGCAAACACGGCGCAGCAAACTCCAGGTCGCTGTCCAGTGTGGTTACAAACACGCTGCAGGAGCTGAAGGTCGGTTATCCACAAGGTAAAGATGATGAAGAAGAAGATGCTGAAGGAGAAGGCTATCTACGGGCCGTGGAATCCATGTTGGAACCCAACACGCAGCAAACTCCAACACATTGCGTATCGGTTCACGCGAGAGCCGGGAGTTGACCCTCGGCGAAGCCAGTGACGTACGCGGAGCCTTGACTAATTTGCCGGTATCGGGCGGTGTCAAGGCACACCGATAAACGCCAGTTTGGCTCGTAGTGACATCGGTCGGGACGCAGCGACTGCGAGTGGAGTGCGGTGGAATCGCTGCAGCGTGCTCGCGGTTTGATGATCAACGCCGACGAAGCCTTCTTCTCAGACAGCCCAAAGAACTGCAGCTGAGTGTTGTGTTCCAACATGGATTCCACGGCATGAACATAGGCTTCTCCTTCAGCATCTTCTTCTTCATCATCTTTACCTTGTGGATAACCGACCTTCAGCTCCTGCAGCGTGTTTGCAACTACACTGGTAGGCGACCCCAGCTCCTTCAAGAATGGGATGAACCCCACACTTCCACAGTCGATCGACAGCACTCGGATTCGGCAGCTCTGCGTCCGATACGCCGATAAAAACACGTCCATTGTCTTCAGATCGGTGCGGCTGAGCTTCAAGCACAACAGCATGGGGAACGCGGCTTATATCGACGCGATCCTGTCTTCTGTGAATGCGGCATATGCGTGGCGTGGAAGCTGAGTGACGTCAAACGGCCAGCAAAGCACCACTGCAGGATCTCAAGCAGCACAGATACGCGTTCAGAAGGGCACAGGCCAATCGATAGGTCCACACTCACTGATTGACCTGCTTGCTGGTCTTCATCGCCACCTGTGGTCTCGCCTATCACCTCTAGGCTTGGCATCGGAACAAGGACGACGTCATTGTCTTGTGGAAGTAGGAGCAACGCGTTGTCGTTTCCGAGAATCGCTGAATACGTTGCCGACACGTCCACGGATCTCGCGATGAGCACCTTCATAAGGTCTTGCGATCCCTTGGCAGCTTCAAGTGCTCTCTCGAGCTTTGCCTTGCGTTGTGACATCATATTCGGTAGATAAACTTGAAGGTTACGCAAGCTGGGACTCAAGGAGGCGGCACGGATCAGCAGCAGCCAGTCAAGAGACTCGCCCAGCCGCACAGCGATGTCAGGAACGCCTCGAGCAAGCGCTTCGCATAGCTCACCAGCCGCGGAGTCGCAGTCTTTTGACAATTTGAACGAACGTGGAACGTTTCCACCACACACCGCAGCTTTGGCCGCTGTGATCTTTCGCGCGACCACACCAAGACGTTGTATCGGGTCCAGCAGGAACTTGGCAACGACCGCCTCCAACAAGGACACGTCCGCATCGATTTGAACAAGCTCAAATGCCGGTGACAACGACGTGACAATGGTCTTCAGCGTCGATACGAAAGCATCCGCGGCTTCAGGTTGTGTCAGCTTCACACGCAGAGAGATGGGGACACAGTACTCGCCAGGCTGCGCAAGCTGGAACACATCCGCACTCTGGAGATTCGTCACGGCTTGGTCAAACGCGTCGGTAGTGCCCGAGGGGTTGGAAGCGACCAGTCCGCTGACAATGTTGAGCCAGTTGCTGAACGCTGACAGATCCGAGGCACCACACGGGTCACCATCAGAGGAATTATCCAAGTTACCCTCCCACACGAACGCGAACACAGGCAGCAAGTCTTCGTCGCGGAACTGGAGTGGCTCAACATCAATCATTTCATCCTGCTCGCAAGAGCCTTGCGTCCACGGGATCTCACACCACAAACTCGCGTCGACTCGCAGCGCGCGACCCACGAGCTCGATCGCTTCGCGGAGCGTCACGAGCTCACTGGCATGCAGCGTCGAAGGCAGTTTGACGTCGATGTGGGGAATGCCGCGTATGAGCGAGGCGGGACTGCATGCGTAGCTTTAGCGGAGGCAAATGGAACAAACGCGCAGCCCCAACGGCTCAAGAAATCCCACGACTCCATTGTGCTGTGTGTTTGGCCAACGAAGAAATGTGCGTACAGGAGCTGGAATATCCCATGCAGCAGTCAGTCTCTCGCGCCACGCAGAGAAAGCCGCCATGTCTCGTCCCAGTTCTCTATCCCTTCTGGCTCATTCGGATCTCTGCGCTTCGACGAGACCAATTCGATTGGTTGAAAAATATCAGCAAATGTCTGAGTCTCCAATCAAAGAATGGATCCGAGGTCTGAGAATATTGGCGAAATGGGTGCGTGTACATGTCACCTGGAGATCGGCGAAGCACAATCCGCACGGACAGCGAAGTCTACCTCCACGATAACATCCGTCGCCATGACATTGCCACGGCATTGAGAACAGCAGCCTCGATGCATTCTTCAAGTTCCCGTTTCCTCGCCGCCGCAGCAGTCGCCGTTAGGAGCTCGATGCATCTCCAGTGCGGACGAAATAGCTTCCCCAGCTCCGCCTGAACGAGCTGCAGTGCAGCAAATGGTGCACCACTTGCTCTAGTACGGAACACCACAGAAAGGCAATCTGGTATCCAAATATGTTCCATACATATCGATTGATCCTGCACACACGATACCTCGTTTGTAGAGCCAGACAATGCGAGAAAGGCTGCAGTTTCCCGCGTCACGTGGAAGACAAGCTCGTCAAAAGTTGTTTTCTCCGACAGCAGCGGCCAAGTCGTTAGAACCCCACTGGGCTTAATCACTCGCCAGAGACCGCGAGAGACACGATTCGATCTTCGACACGCTCACTGTAACGTGTTCCGCCCTCCGTTTTGGCAATTTTAGGGCAGCCAACCAGTTCATGCGTGAGCTCGACAATGCGAAGCATGCACGGCGCAGCAAACGCCAACACATTGCGCATCGGTTCAAGCGAGAGACCGGACGTAGCCCTCGGTGAACCCAATCCCGTCCGGGGACGCTTCACTGATTTACAGGTGTCGGGCGGTGTCACTGCCCCAATGAACGCCAGTTTGGCTCGTAGTGACAACGGTCGGAACGCAGCGACCGCTAATGGAGTGCGATGGAATCGCTGCAGAGTACTCGCGATCTTGGTGATCAACGCCGACGAAACCTTCTTCACAGACAGCCCAAAGAACTGCAGCTGAGTGTTGTGTTCCAACATGGATTCCACGGCATGAAGATAGGCTTCTCCTCCATCGTTTTCGTTTCGTGGGTACCCGAGCTTCTGCTCCCGCAACGTGTTCGTAACCGCACTGGTAGGCGATCCCAGCTCCTCGAAGAAAGGGATAAAACCCACACTTCCACTGTCGATCGAAAGAACTCGAATCTGACAGCGCTGGGTCCGATACGCCGATAGGAACACGTCCATCGTCATCAGTTCTGTGTGGCGGAGCTTTAAGCACAGCAGCGTTGGGAACGCGGCTAATATCGACGCCATCCTCTCCTCTGTGAACGTGGCGCCGTGGAAGATGTGGAGGCTGAGCGACGTGAGACGCCCGCCAAAACACGACTGCAGAAATCCGAGCAACGTGGAGACATCTTCAGGTGGGCACAACCCAATCGACAAGTCCACACTCACTCGCTGACCCGCTTGCTGGTCTTCCTCACCGTTGAGTGTGGCTATCTCGCTGTTGGTGGTCTCCACACAGGACCGTGGTACGATGACAACGTCACCGTCCGGAAGTAGGAGCAACACCTTCTCTCTTCCAAGAATCGCCGAATACGTTGCTGTCACGTCCATGGATCTCTCGACAAGCGCCTCCAAGAGGCCTGATCCATCCAGAGTCTGCGTGCGCGCTCGAACAGACGCAATAGCCTGCGATTCCTTCGTAGTACGAAGGGCTCTCGTGAGATTTGCCTTGTGTTGGGACACCATGTTCGGTAGCTCACAGTTTTGAGCCAGCCACCAAACGTGGAGAGATCCGAGTCGCCCTCCCATACGAACGTGAACGCAGGCAGGAAGTCACACAGTCTTCGTCACGGAACTGGTCTGGGTCCATGTCATCCGCGACTTGAGCTTCCTCGGAATCTCGGACCACAGACTCGCATCGACTCGCAGCGCTCGGCCGAGGAGCTCGATCGCTTGGCGCAGCGTGAGGAGCTTTCTGGCGTGCAGTTTCGAAGGCAGCTTGATGACGATGTGGTCGATACTGCGAACCAACGAATCGAAACTACGTGGTGCGGCTTCAGCGGATGCAACTGGACGCAGCGCGGTGCTCCAACGGCTCAAAAGTCCCACGACTCCACAGTGCTTTGCTTTTCGCTGGAGAAAAAGTGAGTGAGTGAGGACTGGAGCATCCGGTCGATGGGGCGGTTGCTCTCAGAGAAGGCCGTCTCGTCCCATGGCGTTCTCAGCCGAGTCGGACCTTGTCATCTTGAACGTTAGAATCTTCCACTTGCGTCGCTTTCATTCACACAAATGTCGCGACGCTTGGCGGTTCTGAACCCATTTCGTCCACTGCCTCCGGTGTTCTTAGAGAATGGAACCCTGGTGGTGCTGCATGGCGTAGATGCTCCCTGGCGCAATGCACAGTTAGTATCTTCTTTCTCTTGGTCTGGACTATGTGAACAGCAACTTACATCGACACCAAACGTTGATCACACATGGAAAGGCAGTCAATTCACCTACTGAAAAAGCGTCCGTCCTATCCCAAGACCCTCTACTTCATCTGCAGCACACCGGCGGCCATCAGCTTCTCCAGCTTGGCCATCATGCCTGGATTCTGCAGGTGACGCTGGGCCGCGGCCGGGTCGTTCTGGAAGTCGTTCAGCACGTTCTGGACCACTGGGTCACGCAGGATCATCTGGATCTCAGGGTCCGCCAGACCGTGGGCAGCACGCTCTTCGTCCGTCTCACCGCTCTGGATCTTGGCAGCAACGCTACGCAGGCCCTGGATACAGTCGTCGCTCTGTGGATCAATCTGGAGACCCTTCTCGTACGACTCACGGGCCTTGTGGAACTCCTTCATGAAGAACTGGATGGCACCGAGACGGCTGTACGCCTTGACGTACTTGGGGTCGATCGCCAGCGCCTTCTCACAGTCGCGCTTGGCCTCAATGAACGACGTGAGCTTGGTGTACGCGGCCGCACGGTTCGCGTAGTACACAGCACTAGTTGGGTCGCGCTTGATGGCTTCGCTGTAGCGCTCCACGGCCTTCGGGAAGTCGCCGGCCTTGAACGCGTCGTTGCCTTCGTTCTTGGCGAGCAGCGCCTTCTCCGGGTCAATATACGCCAGCTCCTTGGCCTTCTTGAGCTTCTGCTGCACCAGCTTGACCTTCTTCTCCACGTCCTTGGAGCGGAACTCGACTTGCGCGTTCTCATAAGCCTCGATCGCGCTCTGCAGGTTCTCCAGCGTCTCGCCCTTCTTTAGGTACGCGTTACCAATGCGCACATACACCTTAGCGATGAGCTGGTAGTCCGCGCGGTGCGCACGTCCAACTTCAATAGCCTTCTTACAGTCCTCAATACACGCGTCTGCGTCGCCCATCTCCAAATGCACGGCCGCGAGGTTCGAGTAGTACGCAATGTTGGTCGGCACCTTGGCAATAGCTTCGTTGTAGCACTCCACAGCCTCGGCAAACTGCTTGCTCTTGTAGAACGCGTTGCCGCGGTCCTTGGCAGCGTCCGCTTGCTTCTTGGCTTCACGCTCCTGAATCTCCTCCTCCGTGAGGTCGTCGTCCATCGGCTCTGGTTCTGGGGTCTTCGCACGCTCTGGCTCCTTGGTCTTAGGCGTTGGCGCTGGCGGCTCGCTGTCCGCATCCTCTGGGCCGGTGCTCACGTTCAAGCCCATGAGCTCACCGAGCACCGTCATGATACGTGGGTCCTTCAGGTGCGTGTTGATCTTGGTCGGGTCGCGCTGGATCTCCTGGAGCTTCGCGAGGAACTCTGGGTCGCTCAGGAAGGGCGCGAGACGCGGGTTGGTCGCGATCTTGGCAAACATGTCTGGGCCAAACGCACTGGCCAGCGGGTTGAACGCGCTCTGCTGCTGCTGCATGACCTTGGCGACCTCATCCAGACCGCTCTTACACGCGGCGTTGTTTGGCTCGGCCTTGAGCCCGGCCTCGTACGCGTCGAACGCGTCCTCGTAGCGGCGCAGCGCGTGGAGAGCCGCACCCTTGCGCGAGTGGCCCTTTCCCCACGTTGGCTTGACGGCGATACACTGCTCGGCGTCGGCGAGTGCGTTCTCCGCGTCCGACAGCGACAGGTACGCGGCCGAGCGGTTGGAGAAGAACACGTGGTCGTTCGGGTTCAATGCGATGGCCTGCGTGTAGCAGGACACGGCTTCCTGCGCGTTGCCGGCGCTGAGCGCGGCGTTGCCCTTGGCCTTCCATTCGTCGGCGGTGGCCATGGTGAGGTTATTTCGTTGGATTTCGTTGACGAAAAGTTGGCGATTGAGATCGTTGGAAAGAACGAGAGGGTCTCTTTTTGTTGGTGAGTTGGCTGCGCAGGACTGGAACCTGTGAGAATTGATCATGCGATCAAGTGATGCGAAACAAGTTCTCGAACGTCCGCGGTACTGTACCGGATAGAATCACTGGATCCAGTGAAGTGTTCACCAGTGCTGCAGGTGGGAACACATCAAGAGACAACATTCTGATGGAGGGGTTCGTGGTGTTCCGTGCTTTGAGTCGCCCCTGGTGGTGTTCATCAATCGATGAGCCTGTTCATCAATCACGATGGCGTCACGCTGTTCCAACGCTTTCGTGGAACACATCAACGGGATCTCTGGATTTGTATACGTTTCTGAAGGTTTTGACGTGGGGGGAACATTCCAGAAGAGACACCTGTGTTATGTACTAACCCATCCGGAACATAAATCTTATAGCTGATAAGAACCTTGGGTCTCGAAACGACGTGAGCGCTTCATTAACTAATTCCAGTGCGTTCAATATCCGGCAGCAAAGCAGTCATGGTTCTTCGTGCTATGCGCTTTCGGACGCCTTTCCTGTGGAGCTTTTAGCTGCCAGGGGTGCCCTATCGCCTTCTCTGTCACTGGTTAAGTTGCCACTCGAACTTCCAGCCTCCAGATCGATCTTCTTCATCGGTCGCAGCAGCTTCGACGGCGTTACCACCGCCGTCCGAAGGTTCTTGGAGGCCGCACTCTCCGCTTCTTGAAGCTGAAGCGTACAGGGACTCCTACAGAACAAAATGCACGACAGTCAGCATTGTCCACGCTCTTTCGCTTGTTCTCCAGTCGAAAAACGTACTCGTTGGTCTCGTGGAACCGCTTGGGCTCCTTCGCCACGCCCATTAATGGAAGACTCCCAGTATCACAGTCGTGAAGATCAATGATCTTCCGCTTCTGATTCGGGCTGCTGTCTGAAAGAGAAACACACGCGTCTCATCAGTTCACAGCATCCCAGTCTTGAAGATTTGATGTACGTACGGCTCGTAGAGGCGTCGTACAAATCGCTTCCCCCTCGCGGTTTTCGATTCGCGCGCTCGGGCGTTTCGTGCATTTTCGGGATGTGGCCGAGCGAAATCTCGGTGCCTGTCACCTCCAGGCGGCCCAG
>JAADXI010001200.1:0-10521 GCA_023337615.1 Pythium brachiatum | reverse complement strand
GTTGGGTGCCGACTAGGCGAGCTCATTTTGCACTGGTTCCGAGTAATTATGATCGCCTCGAGCCCGCGAGCCATTCTTAAAATCCGGCGAAGATGACCTCATTCACCCATATCATACAGATCTCGCAGTTCTGTTCGATGTTTCTTTTCAAATTTGAACTTTGAACTTCGAAGTAAGCTTCAACTTCTAACATAAGTTTGATCTGTGTCCCACCGCGATGAGGTTTTTATGTTTGATCTGCGTCCCACCACGATGAGGTTTTTATGGGGGCGGAAAGGAAGAAGAGACGCGGCAATGAACTACAAACTACGTTGAAACGCTCGCGCTGCGCTTGGTGGATGCATTTCTTGTGTCCAGACAAGCGCGAGTGGCTTGTTCACCCTTCTTTGTCGGGCAAAAGATTGGTCCACTTAAAATCGGCTCGGTGTGATTGGTGGCCAGTCGTCTCCCCACTCCTGCAGCCTCCTCAGTACATGCGTACCAGAAACGTCGAAGCCAACTGAGACGACCACCCATCGTCCCAATTTTAGGCTCGAACAAAGTGAATTTTCCCCAATGGATGCGTTTGTGGTACTGTAGTTGATGAAGTCAGCTGCGTTCGCCACGCCCGTCTCAATGGAGGGAGCTGGAGAATAGAGTCTGCTGTCGTCCTGCATCCCTCGTATAGATCGTGGTTGGGCTTGCCTTCCTGTTGGATTGCGTACTGTATCACTTCGTTGCAGGCTTTGCACTGCAACCCAATCCATTATTGAAGGTTTAACCACGACACAAAGTTTTGCTGACGTGAATGATGCATCGATATGATAAGAGCGATGGATTGGTTGAAATGACTAGTCACTGGATGTGATTGGCTGAATTATGAACGAATGATATTTACCCATCCCCGTCACACGTCTCATTGTCAAGATCGAGATCTCATCCGAGATGGCTGCACTACAAAGCTTCAAATGTACAGTATTGAATGGTATCCACGGCCAGTCGCTGTAGATGTTGGAAAGTAGACGAGGCAAAAGGGTGGCGTGCGATCGTATCAGCATACTGTATGGGGACAGTCTCCTGAAACTATATCTCGTTGATCCTCCGACCCTGAGACTTCTCAGGGTCGGAAGTTCAACGAGATATAGTTTCCTTTCTCTCGCAAGCTAATGAAAAATATGGCAAGTGCTGTCCAACTGAATTGCTTCGAAGTTTATGCTGAAATATATTTTAATAGAATGCGTAGGAGCGGGCGCTTTGAGTCTATGGCCCGATGCAAACAACTGCTAACAGTCATGCCGGAGCTAGCCACGACATCCAACACCAGCCCAGCAGGTCTCGCGATCAATGATGCGGCTTAGAGCAGAGCAAATCGTGGGGTGACAGTACACGCTAGAATGAGAGGAACGCAAGTGTAGGATCTCGCCGATGGTACGGACCAGAGGATAATCGAATATGAATCGTAAAACGATCATCAAGCGCATTGTATTCGGCTCACAACGCGCCCGAGTCGTTCACATGTACTTGGCGTATCACGCAGTGGGCTGCCATCACGAAAATGCGTGTGATCATGAAGTTGTCCAGCTCAGCTATCGCCGAACGAGGCGTAGCGCGTAAGGCAGCCGCTTCGACCACACTGAGAAACGCTGCCTTTGCTGGGGTTGGCACTGGAGCTCTAGCAGTGGCCACCCTCTTGCCGTGAAACGCTGAGAATGTAGCTCCCACTCGGGGGATCGTGTCCGCATCAAGCTCCAGTCGGAGAAAGCGCATCGTGTTGTTCGTACGCAGCATGCCAGCGACCGCAGCGACTTGATCACCGTCCATTTCCGTAAACTCGAGATTCAAGAGTAAGCCAAACACCAGTTCTTCGACGGTACGAGAGATCTTGGTGCTCGGATTCGCGAGCGCGTTGAAGAACGGAACGATACTCGAGTGGTCGTCGATAATACAGCTCTGTAGGTCGAGACTCGTCGCCGTGCAGTAGCCGTGTTCGTACGCGTCGACGAGCTGTACAAGGCTGTGGAACGATACTACGCACAGCTTTAGGCATCGAAGCGACGGACAGCTCACGTGCAACGACTCCCAGAAATCTTCATCGGCGCGGAGACTGCCAAGGATTCGCAGCTCTTGTAGAGGTTGGCCGACCAACCGAATGAAGTTACAGACGCCTTGATACATCTCATTTGTGGCGTGGTTCACCACACGCAGATCAAGAGACTTGACTGAGGGTGTAGTGAGTGAAGACAAGGGCTGGATCGATCCGTCGTCCAATTTCAAATCAAGCGACTCGAGTCGAAGTTGCTGGCCAGGATGCTGGCGTCGCCACGTGTCGACTTCTTCTTGGAGCTCACGAGCGTCGGTGGCGGTGAATTGGGGCGTAATCTATCACACTTAAACTGGCAGTCGGACTCCGTGGGAGTAGGAAGTGGACGAGACCGTGGATGATAGCACGCCGGTTCTCTCTCGTCTCACACAGTGCGAACAAGCCGCTCAGATCCATGGTGACCATGCGCGAGGTTTGTCCAACACAGCGCAACATCATGAGGATCTTCATTCGAAGGTTTGGTTCGTCGCCACGTCGGGGTCTCCTTGTGTAACCGACCCGACTCGTGTTGATGTAGATTGCACCAACGGAGTCCAGGAACGCTTGAAGATCTTGTTCGTCACATGGCATAGTTTCAATGTCGAGAGTCACGCTTGAGCTGGACACTGCAATTCCCTTGTTTTTGAGAGCCGACGCCTTCTTGAGAACGTTTGCGTGCAAGGGCGTGGGTCCCAGCCGAAGATACACGGTGTCGATCTTCAACTGGGCGTGGTGCTCCTTCATGAGCCAGCTTGATTCCCGGTGGTGCTGGTACTGTTGGAGGGCTTTGCTTGTGGTTGACACATACTTGAAAAACGAGACGTCCGGTCCCTCGGACCCTCTCTGAGGCGTGAGCGTGAGCGTGGCGCGTACGGGCAACTGAGTAAGACGTCGAGTACCCACTGATTGACGCACTTGGCTCGCGAGGTAGTGGCGCAATATGTCCGAGTCTTCGACTCGTTCTTGGTCGAGCTCCTTCATGAAGCGCGTCGCTAGAACGTCTTGGAGATAGTACGCTTGCGTCACTTGTACTTGCAGACTAACGCGCACTTCAAATGGCGCGTCTCCGCTTGCCAGTTTATCGATATCCACACCTTCGATCGTTATATCCCCAGACATCAGCGACTTGATGGCGCTAGGATCAACCACAAGCGCCAGTTTGACCAGATCAATTGCACATCGAAGACGCTGCAAGACTATCGTGTTGACAGTCCCCGAGACGGTGAGGTTCACGGTGAGGTTCACGATAATACCGTGACGATTGTAGGTCGTCCCATCCTCTCTGACGTCCGTCACTAGCCCCCAGTTCATCGTACACAAGCTGAAGCAGTCGAGCCACGGCCGTAGACATGTCTCTAACGGCAGCTCCACTCGGTGACTGCCGGCGCGATATCTTGACGACTCTCGGTTGGTACTGACGCAGACGCTTTTACTGGTATGATAGAAGACGGTGTATTAATACCATTCGCTGTCGTGCGCTCTGGAGATGGCATATTTGCACTGGAAAGGCCGACAGCGTCAGCACGCCCGCGCTCCATTTCCCCGCTTTCCTTGTCCACTGTGAAAATCAAGTTGACATGAAACGGTACCGTAACTTACCGTTTCTCTTAAGTACGATTTGAAACATCACACAGTGGAGCCAACGTTGGCTGTGGACGTTGCTTCGACCTCAGGCCAACCGATGCGGATGTGTACGACAGCACCCGCCCACGTCGCTCCCGCAGCAGAGAGCGACACGCACATGGTTCAACTGCCGCTGGGCGAGAGCCTACTGCCGTCGCTGGACGTTTTCCATCGCTGCTCGACTAAATGGGGACTTGTCACTGGCGTGCGCGCTGATGGAACCACCTACCAACGCCACGTCGTCGTTGTGGAGCTCTCAGCGAACATCGCGAAGGTGGTAAAGACCGTTGCGATCAACAAATCCTCGGACTGGAAGATGCGCCGCATCCGCCAAGCCATCGATCTCGTGAAGCTCGCGCTGGCTGTGGACCCACACGCGCTCATGCCACTGCTTTTGCGCCGATCACTTGATAAGGAGAGTGGCGGTGAAGACGACACCAACAGTTCTGAATTGGATGAAGACACGCTGGAGATGTTAACGCGCAGCGACGCGCCGTTTGAACTGCGCCTGCGGTTGGAGCTACGCACCAAGAGAAGGGACTCGCTTTCGTGGCTCCTGGTGTCGAGATTCATGCAGAAACTCGATAACGAGAACATACACCGTCGCCAGTCTACCTCCACCGCGTTGCGCAGCTACTTGGTAGACCAAGCGAGATCGAAGCCATCGGCTTTGCGACTGATTGAGCTGCCGATTCGAACAACGCTCGTGGTCGAAGTGTTTAGCGGTCTTGGGGAAGGTGCCATGATGGTTGCCGATGACAGTGTGGACTTCTTTACGAACTGGGCGTCTGCAGCGGATGCCCTTGCTGTCCACCAGCATCACCGCGCGAAGAAGTGGTATATCGATAAGAACCTCGCGCCATTTGACGTGGAGAGCATCGAATTGGATATGGAAGTCGTGCCTGTGACGACTGAGGTCATCGAAGCCGTTTCCGCGGGTATGAACAAGGGCATTCCTGTATCGTGTTCATATGTGTGTCTGGACTACCGCCACGTCCGGTTCGAGGAACACGAGTTGTCCGATTTCTTGGAAGCAATCACTGAGCATAATTCCGGCCCGATCGTCATCAACACAGGACCTACCTTGCATCGCGTTTACGAGCGTGCACCGTTCGACGAAGCCGATTACGCTGGCAAGATTCTCATGGTCTTCCGCTGTATCGGAGAACTCGACCACGCTGTCGTTGTCGAGATTGGCCCTCTGCTTGTGGCTTGCAGAACGAGAAGAAACCGCGAAGCTGTGATTCGTGGCCTGGTTGAATTCGTTTTGACGCGAGACAAGAGCACGAGTTTGTCATTCGAAGACTGTGACCTAATCAGCACGGTTGCAGGTGAGCTGGGTCGTATCGTGGATCAGCAAGCTCGCTATTGGCGTATGAATCACGGAGACAAGATCCTTCGCCTTAAATCACTCGAGTGGTCCCCCAATGGAGAGGGCGTCGACTTCATCCGCGCTCTGTTGCGTGCACTCGACGACGTTGAGGAGGTCGAGTTGGAGACGATTCCGGGCGAAGAATTCACATCTGGGGATGTCAAGGCGATTCTCCGGTATCCAAACCTGCGCTGCCTGCGTATCGATCTCCCGATCATCCCCACCATGGACATTTTTGTCACCGCAAGAAAAGGCAGAGCCACGCCAGCACTGGAGCGTCTCGAGCTGAATGGTGTGAAGCTAGGTGATTCGGCTAGTGTGACGCGGTTCATCAAGAGGCTCGATCCGAACCGAGCGAACGCCAGTGCACTGTCAAGGACGCTCCAGTGTTTTGGCATTGCAGAGGGCCAAGATTCAGATGACGAAGACTCTGATGATGAAGGCTCTGATGAATCTGAACCGCACGAACATCTTGAGGGTGTGCCCCATGTACGTCGTGAGGGTGTGCATCGGGCCGTCAATGATCCAGCAGCCGTCAGAACCCTACGGAGCGTTTTGGCCACAAACAAAGTCCTCCAGCATGTGGACTTTCTTGGCGACTTCACGCATCGTCCAGTGCGGCTAACTCCCAAGCCATGCCGTCGCTCGAGGAAAGGTCATATTTCAGCTCCTGCTGAAGTCCACCGAAGCGACGTTGCGAAGGCGCGGAACGCTGCTTTCTTGAGTGCACTTCGAGATGGCGATGTGCGGGCTTCACGCTCAGTCGATAGCATCGTCGTCGGGCTGATCTTCGCGTTCGCAGCGCCACACGTGTATCGCTGCATTCGAATCTGAAGTGTTGATAATTAACCCATATGATTTCGAAGTCGCTACATGTATTTGTTGGTACCGGTACCGTCAGTTGCGTTGCCCTCGACTCTCAGAACATTGTTATGGAGACAGGAAACGTGTATGGCGGGGAAGCGTGTGTCTCGAATCGCTTTTGGAACCTAATTCGCTGCGATCTTCAGACAATTATTCAGCAAATGGCAAGCAGAATCACCATCTCTTGATCCATGCTTGTCGACGCAGAGCGCGCCTATATCCGGTGCCACAGATGAGACTCACAAACGCAACTCATTGCGCCAAAATTGACCCCACGAATTGTGTGAGCTGAAGATCGTGGAATGAGACTCCTACAGCCTTCACTTCGACGATAAAACAACTGATGTCCTACCACGCAGGCTGGCTACGAACCGCTTGATGAGTAAGCTCCCTGTCACGCTACCGTCCAAGCACGCGTCCCAAAATATCAAGATGGAATTCCGATTTAGAAAGTCAACTCTCGATGGAAAAATGTGGTGGAACGTCAGACGTTGATCTTGCGTACAACCCATGGCGCGTTGTACTCGAAGATCAATTGCACGATGTCGCTATCGAAACGGGATGCAGGAGAGCAGCTTCCGTCCCGAACACCGCTCAAGAACGCAGCCTTCCGAGCCATGAGGAGGGGGGACTCGCGGTTTGCTGCTGGTGCCAGGATGCGACTCGTTTTTGCATGATAATCGCACGCTGGCTGGACTGAAGTCGCCGATGAAGTTGACGCGTGGAAGCTTCGTGTTGGACGCCAAAACTTCGTCTAGAGCTGCGACCGCGGCGACATCATGGATCGCCAGTCTCGGATTCGGTCTGTCAGTGTTGTCGTTGTCTTCCTCTTCTGAATCTACTCGGAGCCTTCGGTCTCTGCAATGCTCAACTTCTTCAGAGTCCGCGAGAGTTTGCTTGGACAAGCACCTTGTGGATGGAGGCTCCTGACGAACTGCACCATACTCGCTGAATCATGCAGTTGCAGAGCAGCCAGCTCGAGACTTTCGAGACGAACCCCTGGGCTGTCGTTCAACGTGGTGGTGATGATATCCATCGTAGGAATGCGGATGTTCCTGATGCTGAGGCTGCGTAGGCTCGGATACCGGAGGATGCACTTGAGGTCTTCGCTCAGGATGATGTTGCTCGCGTACAGATCCAACGAGACACTCTCAGCATCGTCAAGCGTCACCAACAGAGCGCGGACAAAGTCCATGGACCCATCACATAAGTCGATCTCGAGCTCCTTGACACAAAGTTTCTGTCCTGGATGCTGTCTGCGCCACCGATCAACTTCGTTTTGGAGATCTTGAGTGTCGCCTTCATCGAGGGAAGTCTCCTGAGCAATGGTCACACCGGCAGCAGGAGTCCGCGAGAGTATGAACTCGACAAGACCTCGCATGATAGCTCGTCGGTTCACTCTTGATCCGCACAGTGTGAACAAATCGCTGAGATCCACGGACACTTCACCGGGGATTCCTCCAATGCAGCACATCATCATGAGGAGGTCGCTGCTGAGATCTTTCCCTTGGTCGACTCGGCGTATTGTGTTACAACCAGTCTCGATGGTGGACGGAGCAAACGCATCCAGAAACGATTGCAGATCCTGTTGTCCACACTGCATGGTTCGTAGATCAAGCACGAGATCCGAGCAGTATACTGGAAGTCCCTTGTTGGCAAATGTCGACGCTTTTCTGAGAACGGCTGCTTGCAACGGAACGGATACCAGTCGAAGGTTAATGACCTTGATCTTCAATGCCGTGAGGTGATCACGCGGAGACCAAATCGCCTCACGCCGGTCTTGGTACTGCCGAATAGCTTGGTTTGTCTCGGAGATGTACTGGAAAAAACGCTTCGTCCGGTCCGGCGGATCCCCTCGCAGGTGAGAGCACGAGCGTGGTATGTACGGGCGACAGCATCAGCCGACGAGTGCTCGCCACTTGAAGTGCGTGGTCGAGAAGATAGCGGCGCAATACATCGGAGTCGTCCACTGGTTCTCGATCGAGCTCCTTCATGAAACGTGTCACTAGCGTTTCTTCCAGATAGTGCGCTTGATTCGCCTCGACCTCCACATGGACGCGCACTTCGAACGGCGCGGCACCACGCGCCAGTTGGTCGAAGGCCACACCGTCGATCGTAGCATCGCCGGACAACAGCGACTTGATGGCGCTCGGATCAACCACCAGCGCCAGTTTGACCAGATCAATTCCGTAGCGAAGACGCTGCAAGACCTTCCTGTAGACTGACCACGAGACAGTGATCTTTCCCGTGAGGTCTACGATGATGCCGTAACGACGGTAGGTGCTTCCATCCTCTCTCACTGTTGCGAGGAGTCCCCAATGCATCGTACACGAGCTGAAACAATCGAGCCACGGCCGTAGACACGCCTTCAACGGCTGATCAATGCGGTGGTTGCTGATGCCATATATCGACGCCCCATCTGTACACGCTGCCACTGGTACAAACGACGACGGCGCATCCATATCACGCACTGGCGTACGCTCTAGTGACGACATATTCGCACCGGAAACCCCGCCAGCTCCAAGATTCCCGCGGGTTGCTTTGTCTTTGGGAAGTTTCTCACGCTCTGCGTTCGGGTTTGGGTCAGCTCCGTGTATCTTACCGCTCGTCTAAAGTACGCTCTTTCGTCAGTCTTCAACATAAAGCGCGAATCTTGACCATCACTCTTCTCAGTGCCGAAAGTCCACGCGCTCTCGGGGTACTAATTTTTGTTGTGTGCAGCACAAACTTTGACCGTCACATTCTGCACTGCAGCTCTTCCCAGTTCAGGCATCGCTGTCGGACTGCAATGGGTCAAGCCGCGATGGAAGACGCCTCAACAATCCTACCAACCGCGGCACTTCATGGCCACGAAGGCGCCATGAAGCCGCTGTCGCTGCTGGAAGCTGCCACTCCCGGCGACCAATCCAGCGTCGAGACCCTGCTGGCGAGTGGTGAGGATATCAACATGGTGGACGCGGATGGCGCTACGCCGGTGTTCAAGGCGGCTAGTCATGGCCACGCTGCTGTCGTCGATGCTCTGGTGCGCGCCGGAGCCGATGTGGACCTCGTGAACTGTGACGGCACGAGTCCACTGATGGCGGCGGCTGTCGGAGGCCATGAACGCATTGTTGAGAAGCAGATCGAAGCAAATACTGATGTGATCACTGTGAGCAAGGACCAGGCCACGGCTTTAGGCAGCGCGGCTGGCGCTGGGTATCGTGAAGATGCTTCTGCGTGCTGGTGCGGATCTGGAATGCGTTAGGGTGGAGGGGATGACGCCGCTGCTCATCGCCTGCCAGCACACCCACGTGGACGTTGTGGAAGAGCTCTTGCGGGTAGGTGCCAACGCCAACACCACAGCGAGCAATGGTTACTCTGCCCTCATGGGTGCATCGATTCACGGATCCATGGACAGTGTGCAGAAGCTGCTTGATGCGGGTGTTGACGCGAATGCCATGGAAGCCGCAACAGGGTTCTCCTCGCGATTCTCCATGGCCACGAGCACGTCGTCGATGTCGTACTGAGTACAGGAGCCGATGTCCATCATGCAGGCGAAGACGGAGAATCGCCATTCTCGTGGCGGGAACTTATGAGTGTTGTATCTTCTCTCTTCGATAAGGTACGAATGCGTCACTTCCAGTGCAAAAATCGAGTCTTTGATGGCTTCATACTAATCCATCACGTCCGCAAGAAAACGAGATTCGCGCTGCCTCGATCATACCTTGCTTGATAGAACGGGATTCTGGAGAATGGTCAGACGTTGATCTTGCGTACAACGAATGGTGCGCTGTACTGGAAAATCAATTGCACGATGTTACTGTCCATACGGCATGCAGCGTCGCAGCTCCCGTCCCGAACTCCACTCAAGAACGCAGCCTTCCGTGCCATTGCAAGCGCGCTTCGACGGATAGCTGCTGGTGCTGGGATGTGACTTGTCTTGGCGAAACCAGCATCGTAATCTGGCAGTACTGGAACGCGATCGTAGTCGCCAACAAAGTTGACGCACTGGAGCATTGAGTTCAAGGGGAGAACTTCATCCAGAGCTTCGACAGCGGCAACGCTCTTAATCGCCAGCCTCGTACTCAGTTCCTGCGCACCGTCGCCATCGGCCTCTACAATGATTAACCTTTGCGGAGTCTGCGAAAGTGGGCTTGGTGTAGCACTGTGTGGGTTGAGGCTCTTTACGAACCCAACCACACTTGCAGAATCTTCCAGTATCAGACCAGCAAGCTCAAAACTTTCAAGCTGAAGCTGCGGTGCCGACGCGAAGATGTCCATGGTTGCGATGCTGATGTTGTTGATGCTGAGGCTGCGAAGACTGGGGTACCGGAGTATACTCTTGACATCGTCGGCTAGGATGATATCATCCATGTACAGATCCAGCGAGACGTCCTCAGCATCCTCAAGAGCTCTCACGAGAGCGCGGACGAAGGCGATACCACAGTAAACGTCAAGTCGAAGCTTCTTCAGACGAAGTTTCTGGCCTGGATGCTGAGAACGCCACCGATCCACTTCATTTAGGAAATCCTGAGCGTCTTCATCGGTGAAGATAGTGTCTTCTGTGAACGTCAGACTTGAAATCGGGTTCCGTGCGAGGACCTCGACGACACCTCGAACGACT
>JAADXI010001199.1:0-10526 GCA_023337615.1 Pythium brachiatum | reverse complement strand
TGTCGTCCAGCTCCATCTCCAGCCGAGCGATCTGTTCGCGAAGCGCCTTGGACTCATTGTATCGGTGCTGCATTTTCCGGTGGTACGTCGTGTGGTCCACAGTCTTTGTTGGGTGCTTGGTGCGCTCGTTGTACTCCTGCCAGAGCTTCTCCATTGTTTCTGGATCTGGTGGTGGGATGTCCTCCTCCATCTCTGCGTCTTGCTCATCTCCGGATCTTCTAGACACTGTCGATCGTGGACTGTGTCCTCGATCACCAGCGCTTGTATTCTGCGTAGTCGCAGAGGATAGCAGTGCGCGTGTCCGGAAGCTTCCAGAAGATCCAGAGCGCTGGTTGCCTTCGCCTTGTGAGGATCCCGAAGACGGACGCTGGGGCCGTTGGGGAGGAGGTACTGGAATCGCCGACGCGGATGGCGACATCACACGCTTCAGCTCTACCTCCTCTCGCCCTCGACTGTCGTCTGTGTCCTGCGCAGACTCTGTTGGAGAATCGTACCCGTTCACCGCACTGATGGACGGACCGGTTGACACTGTTAGTGGTGGCATTGCTCCGCTCGGGTGTGTGGGGATCACTGGGAAAACCACGCGCTCAGACGACTCACGAGCACGTCGTAGCTTGGCGGTTGCCTTCCCATTGCTGTGCCATCCCTGGCCGCGCTGAAAGGGCTGGATATCACGGTAGCCCGTCGGTTGGAGCTGTACGATCGGCGAGAGCGCGAGCGCTGGCGATGACGGCGACGCCACGGGCATGCGCACAGCCGACGCCTTGCCGTGCGTGTGGTCGCCCATGTGTGAGGCGCGTCTACAGCAGTGAGGCACGAAGCACAGCAGATACTACTAGCCTAGAACAAGAGCGGCTAGCTGTCGGCCGGTGCCATATACCCGCAAGTGGAAGTTGACATGATGCATCGCTCAGGCGGCGGCTGGTGTTGACAACAATCCCGCGTCCTTTCGAGTCCACACCACGCTAATTCAGGCTTCTTAGCCTTTTGAAAATGTTCAACTAGGCCAAACCATCCTAATTTGGTGTTCGCCCCTTATTGAAGGACGTCTGATTATCGATCCTGGAAGGTCACACAGACGTTCGTGTGGAGAAAGCAAGGGAAACACAGGGCAACACGCGTGAATATGGTCGCTGCGGACGGCATTTTGCCCGAGCTCCAGCGCGAGATCGATGCATTCATGGCAACACATGCAGCGACACTCGCTGCTAGTGCCAGTGACGCAAGCGGGCGCGTCGAAATCGCGAAAATCGCGCATCTAGAGGCGCCGCTAGGCCGCCTTCATTCCATGGCAAGTGCCATCGCGAACAAACGCTTCTGCGAGACCGTCCAGTTCCTACTGTCGTGGCTAGCAGCGCTGGAAGGAGCTGGCGGATCCAGCGTCGCAACTAGAAGCTGTGCGTCGTGGCTCGTGGCGTTTCTAGTCGGCAACGTGCTGTCGGAGATGCTGGCCAAGCAAACCAAGTCCGAAGCATTGCTAGGGTCGTCCAAGGCCACCATTGGGGTCTCCCTTGCGTCCGCCGAGAAGATCGTGGAGCAGATACTCGACCGATGCATTGTCGTGTTCCAGGAGACGTTCCAGTCGGACGCAGCACGTGCAGTGGAGAGTGGAGGAGGGTTCTTCGCGTTCAAGCCTGTGACAAGCCAGCTACGGGCCCCGACGGCCGAGAATCTCCTGCAAGATGCTGTCGCAGGAGCCTGGCGCCACGTGCTGTCGCTCGTATCGCTCTGTTCTCTAAATCCACTGCGATTAAGGCTCCAGAAACAGCTTCTCCAGGGCTTGCTAGTCGCCAAACACGCCGGCAGCGCGACTACCAAGGACTACTTGCTACTCAAGAACCTGTGTGAAGTACGGCTCGGACTGGACATCACGACGTTTCTATGGCCAGCAACTTTCCAGCAGAAAGTGAAGGACGCAGCGTTGATGCTGAAGATGCTGCAGCCGCTAGCAGTCAAGCCCCACAAGACTCAGACTCGCCTGGCCGTGGTCACTGCGATTGGCTCGATGCTCAGTCGAGAGCTTGATGCTCTAAGCGCTGCTCAACTGCAGCAAGTGTATTCGTCGGTCCATGCCGTGGCAGAGTGGAATAGCTGCGTCAGTGATCTCCATTCCATCGCGCTCAAGCTCTGTGGTAAACGGGAGTATGCACTCGCTGCGTGGGAGCTACGCGTGGGTCTCTTGATTCTGTCTCCCACCGAGATCTTTGGTCGGTACTGGAAGGAAGACGTCCACGCGCTGTTGCGCGTTCAGTATCAGCAAAACAAAGACGGTGGTGGCGCTGGGCCACAGGCGACGGCCGTGCTGGAGTGCGTGGAGAGGTGCTTCACGCACATGCTCAAGCGCCATTTCTTGACGGAGCGTCGTGTGCCTAGCGAGCTGGACTGCATGGAGATCATCAACACGACCCAGGCGTGGTGTTTCTTTGCCTATTCGAAGCAACGCTCGTTCCAGAAGCTCAAAGACCACGTTCTGCCTGTGCTCGTGCGGATCTCCATCGGCATCGCGTCCTACAACATGCTCTACACAGTACAAAGCCACTTGCGGCGGCTGCTTCTCGAGGCGGAGCACATTTTTGACGAGAAGAGACTTGTCGGACTCGAAGCTCTACTGGCACTGTTCGATCTGTGCTTTGGCTCGGTTGGAGATAGAGTCAAAAGCGATCCCAGCTTGCCGTTGGATCGAAAAGTGCTGCTCGCTAACCGTGTGACGCTGGGAGAACTCGTCGGTCAGTCGCTCATTGAAGCCAACGCGCTCTTCGGTGGGGAGCTGCTCATCGAGTCAACAACCGCCCAAGCCGCAGGCTCCGCTGTCGGTGCGATCACAGCGCACCTCGCTGTCTCGTCGGCGACAAAGCTCCTTCGAGACGAGTACCGTCGTGCGTTGGCGATCCATTCCTACGCATGTGCATTGACGAGTCTGAAGCACCTCTACTCGGCTCTTGCACTGAGTGACGACCAGAAGATTCTCATCATGGTGCGGTCGTGCATCCACAACGAGCCCGTGATTCGGGAGAGCGCCTCGCGAGCGTTGCATCACATCATCCAGCGCGAGACTCGGCAAGCCAGCGGCATCTTCCGCGGCGTGACCGACTACATCTTTCGCCTATCAAATCATCTCACAACGCCACGCGACTTTGACGCGTTTTTTGTGCTGATCGAGCTTCTGACGTCGTTGCTTCGAGCCATCACTGTGGGTGTCAGCTGTATTGACGTCTCGCCTATCGTTCCGTGGGAGAGTCTGAAAGCCAAGCAAGAATCGCTACTGCAAATCGAAGCCGTTGCCGTGTACATGCTCGTGTTTGAAGACCCGCGGTTGTTACAAGCTACGCTAACAGCCCTTGAGACAGTGTCACAAGCAAGGGCCGTTGCATTTGAAAACAGCGCCACGCTTCAAGTCGCCGCTACCGTCGAGCGTCCGAGTGTGATCGATGTGCTTCGCAAGTGCGAGGGAGAGTTAAGCGAGCTTTTGTTCAGCTTCGAATCCGCGTCGGCGATTGCATCCTTAGAGACACAAGACCTTGGCTTCTTTCGCCAGCTCATCGCCGATCTTGCATCCAACGCAAGGGCGAGCTTCCGCTGGTCATCGTGCCTCTCAGTCATTTTCGCACAGCTCGCTGTGTGGAATCCCGAAGTCGCGGCGTTTATGTGGTCGGACGTGAACGACAAAGTGACCAAGCTCGAGCCGGCAATGCCCTCACTTCTGGATTTCATGGATTTCTCCTCTCCAAACAGCAGCTTTGAGTTGGGTCGCTGGCGGAATCTGGCGATCTTAGCGACTGCTACAGCGTGTCCACATTTACTATTCCAGCAGCCACAAAATCCAGAAGAAGGCGATGGTAATGAGCGAGATACCGAGATCGATAAAGATGGATCCATCCAAAGCGTGATCTCTTCCTCAGCAGTGCAGGCGCTGTTTCGACGTCTGTGTCGCTACCTGAAGAGCCCGTCAATCGACCAGAAGAAGGTGGTGATCCTCGCACTTGGAAGCACGCACGTCTCGTCTCTCCCGATTTTGACCGAGGTTCTCCAGAAGTATGAAGCGGAGGCATTTGCTCCCTTGGACCAACCTACACTGGGTGGCAACAACGGTCGCCACGCGTCTCTGGGAGACATCCAGCCACCACTGGTGATGCCGTCAAATGGCCAATTTGCGAACGGAAATGGGCCACGCAGAGTCACGAAGGAGCAGAAGGCGCGTAGTGTGAAGACAAGTGCGCAGCTTCAATTGCAGTGGGCTCTCGGGAGGTGCTACCGCTTGCTGCTTCAGTCTACACAGCAACGGCCGCTCGTGCTAGATGATTCTACTCGCGAGGCGGTGCATCGACTGCACGTCGTGGCGACAGGAGTGCTGGACAAGATCGCCAGCACATTGACTCTGCTTCAACTGCCATCGTCCGGGACGAGCTTGCGTGATGTGCCTCAGCATGTGGTGTTCATGATGCAGCAAGATTTCTGCTCCAGCGTGCGATGCTTGGCGGCACTTTTGTGTAATCTCCGCTCGCCGTATAGCTCTATACGAAGGCGTCATGTGAATACCCACGACCGCGGCAGCTCCATCTCGTCCAAGAAATCAACTCGTCGGTCATCTGTCGCCGCATATCATTCTCTCTCCAAAGTCCACCGAGCTGAGACTGTGAAAGATGAAGACGATACTCAATTCGACTCGAAGAAGCGGGAAGCCTGGTATCACTTGCTGCTTGGCTGGTGCCATTCGTTCAGCTCGCTGGCCAACTCTCGATTAGCTGCCAACCTCTCTGGGGTATTCTTTGCTGATGGATCGCCAGCACGAGACCATTGGATGCAACGATGTGATGTGCTTGGGGAGCGATTTGAAGAAACGCTTTTACCGTGGCAATGGATGGACGAAAGCGACGCCTCACGGGCGCTAGGCATCGAAGAGGCCGCAATGGCTTCATTTCAGCGCTTCTTCTTGTGCCAAACAGCGTTTGCGACTCTATCAGTGATCACACAAGGACCTCTCTTCCTCCCCACACCAATCACGCTCGACTCAGCCGTGTTTCGGTGGCTGGACGAATGCTTCTCCGTTGAAACTGGCTACGATGATCCTGTTGACCCGAGCAGCGATGGTGGTGCCGCGAATACTCACCATTTTCAGAGTTTGCAGTGGTTTTGCCATCGAATTCTGCGCGGGCTCCTCAAGAGCGACTTTCGAGCATTCGTGGAAGTGTGTGCAGACAAATCGTTCTTCAGCGTCTCCAGCGGCGACAAGCATAACGTGTCCAAGCACTACTTCCGCGCGATCTGTGCAGTTGCCAGCGACCTCAAACACGAGCTTTCAAAGGTGACGACAGTGAAAGACGCTGCAGCCGCTGGTCCCGCGAGAGCGCAGCCATCGACCCATAACCTTGAAGTCCGAGTGTGCCATGCGATTCTCCAGCATCTCGGCATCGACAATGATGCCGCTCAGCGTGAACGCGCGGCCTGTCTCATCAACGACCTCTATCACAGCGACGCTACAGGCGAGGATTCGTACCCCTTCCAACTGAATGCGACCGTCTCCAGCGGCAAGCGGTCGAGTGCTGCCTTCAGTGCTCAAGTGATGAACCGTATGCAAGTGACAGGAGCGGCATATCTCGTTGGCAAACTAGCGCCGCTTTCGTTCCAGATGAGCATGTCGATTCTCAAATTCCTCTCGTGTTGTGAGCTCGTCCAGCAGCGCAAGATGCTGGTCGTCGTGCTTCCGTGGCTCGCAGAGGTCAACTTGGTGGCGAAAACGCGGTCCAGACGCGACTCTCAAGTGGAAATGATGAAAGTTATATCAAATAACCCGATGGCAGCGTCGGCGTTCGACAGCGACCAGTTGCTCTCGCTGCTCTTTCGCATCACGACCAACCTGAGCGCAAGCTGCAACGACCAACTGGAACAAGCGTGGCTGACACTCGCCTTTGCAAATGCTGGAACAGCTCTTGACCCAGTAGAAGACCAGGCTGCCCCCGGATCCGTCGAGTCAAATCTATCGCGTGTGCTTCAGTTTCTATTCCTACAACGGACGACGTCAGTACGGTTATCAACTGCAAAGATGGTGGTCTGGTGGCTCTGTCGGTGGCAAAGTGCTGCCCACGAAGTGCTACGTGAGGCGCTGCTACTGGTGGAGACGCGTCGTCGACAATCCGCTGAAGCCAGCGCCGGTCTCCAGCAAAACGAACTCGGCGCGACGCCGATGATCCAACCTGTGGACGACGTGTTTGTGTTCGTGATCCTGATGAGCGATAGCTGCTGCCATCTTGTGACAATCCCCAGCTATCTCTACCAGAACCCGACGATGCGTGAGGCCATGATGGTGCAGACTGTCCACTTCGCATTCCTCGCTCTCTTTGCACTAGCATTGGACCCGAAATCGTTTGCCGTGCATCGAACTGTGACCAGTCCAAGCGGGGCAGCCAGCGGCATGGACGATCACCAGCAGCAGTCGCTGTATGTGGACGCCGGCAACGATTGTATCGTGCTCATTCGCAACGTTCTGAGCCAGCTCTACGCGCCAGTAGAGCTCTTGCAACCGATCGTGGACGACTTGGAGGCGTGGTCTCGTACTTGGTCAAAAACAGATACCAATGGAAGTCAAGAAGACCGTTCTCCAAGGAATCGTGAAGGCAAGAACTCCAAGGCGAGGCGCCAATTTGAACGTGCGATGATCTCGTTCTCGTCGTGTTTACCCACTGTCATGAGAAACGCGTGGGCTCTCGAGTGCGTCAAGGAAATCACGCTGGCTCTTGTGCCCGGCTCGACACTGCTCTCTCAGACCTCATCGCGGTGCAACAACGTCCAGGTATTGTATTGCGTGCGCTTTGGGCTGCTCGGTTACCGCGTGCTCTCGCCCGAGTTTCACGGTGACGTGTTTCTATCGCTGCTGGATCTACTGCATCATGCACTAGACGAACACGCTCGTGATCCAGTCTGTGCAAGTGCGGTGATCTGCGATACGCTGGAAGCTCTCAAGAGTATGGTCGCTTCCATGCCGTCACAAAAGCTCACGTTGTATCCACAGATCCTGTGGGTCTGTGTAGCGTTGCTCAACCATGCCAAGCGTGAGCCCGTGGCGTACCACTCGTCAATCGTGGAACTACTTGTCGAGATTCTGCGTGTGCCGCACTTCGCGACCAATGAACTGCTTCAAGATGTTCTTCTCAGTAAGAAACCCCAGCAGTGGAACGAGGACCAAGCGTCCGTGCTTCGGACGCTGGTGTGGACGCTGGATCGGGGCTCCATTAAGACCCAACAGCTTACTGTGGACGTCGTGACACAGTTCGTGCTGTTGCAGAATCCAGTCTTCCACGCCGATCCAGTCGAGCATTTGGTGATCTGTACGATGCTGCTGATCCCATCGATCATTGCCGCGACGTTGAACCCGTCGCGCAGCTCGCCTCTTATAAAGTCGCCTGAGAATCAAGATGAAGACGGTACTGAAGATGAAGACGCATCCTACCATTCAGGGTCTTGGCTGGTGGATCCCGCTCGGCGAGCGACAGAGCTCCAATTCGCATGGCTTGCTGTGGGGAGCGTGGGACTCGGTGACGCGTTTGCAGTGATACTTGTGGCACTAGGATTGCAAGACGAGTCTTCTCAAGACGGAAAGAGCGCCTGTGCTACCCGCGTACTTGCACAGCAATTCGCTGAGGCGTTGGTCGTCGAAGTGTTCGAGGTCTCAGGTGAGAACGCGGCCTTCATGGTGACAATGTGCTTCGAGATCCTCGTCAAGATCTTGGCTGTCGAGGACAGCAAAAAAGGCCAACGCCCGCCCAAGCACCAGACTGTCACGGGTGCTGATAACAAGACCGTGACAGCGACGCTGTGGCTTGTCGAGACGCTCATGAACGAGCTGAGTGCGAGAAAGGCTACCTGGCGTCCGACATCAGCACTACTCGGCTCGCTGGCTCGACTCGTTCGTAGCCCTGACCAGACCCAGACGTGGCAGGCCGCAGTGCGTATCATGACGTGTCTTGGGGCATCCAACCGATCCACCAGTGCAACGAACGCACCAGCGTTGCCTATGTCTCCAGCATCTTCGCCTCTGAAGTCAAGACCGCAGCTCACTGTGTCGGTTGGCCGCGAGACCGATGCGTACCCACAAGCTTTTGATTCGCCCCTGAGCAAGCGTAGTTCTGCAAGAGAAAGTAGTGGAGCGGCGACACCTGGCAAGAAAGACGGCACGCCATCAAGCGCACGCAAGTTCATGAACCTCATGACCGGCCACCGTTCCAACACTCCCAGCAACCAGACCACGCCGCCAGGTAGAACGTCAAGCCAAGAAACCGCAGGGATCCGCAAGCAATTCTCATGGGCCCAGGACCCGTCCGAAGACCGCTCCGCGTCTCCTCTCGCTAACCTACGAGACCTCTAACATGGCTGGGGTTCCCAGCTTCCCGTCGCATTTTTTCACTGCACCACCGACGCAACTCTACTATTCGATTTGCCTCCCGGACAGGAAGAAAGTTATTTTGATTAAAGTATCGACGACATGCTGCAATAAGTTATATTCCACTCAAAGATTCTCGATTTGAGCGACATACTATAATTACGTGGCTTATTCGTGCTTTCGTCTGATTGAAGTCTAATCTAAGGACAAACCTCCACAGTTCGATTCTCTAACCATAAATAGATCGAGTTCTTCACGACACTTGGTGTCGAAATCACTGTAATAATCGACCACCTTCGAATTCGCGAGAAGTACCGTGAATCGACCCCTTGAACGTTCATTCTGATACCCATCTGATAACGCCCTGCAATAGGGCTTCCTGGCCTACAAAAGGGCGGTGTCTTGACTTGAAAGTGAAGTCTATTGAGTTACATCGTGTGCGAACATCTATAGCTACGGGGGGGGACTAACCTAGGCTAGTCTGGCCTGGAGAAGCGGAGGCCTGCCACTGCGCGACGTTTTCTTGCAGGTGCGTCACAATCTCGGCCCACGCGGGCCGAGCTGTTGGGTACAACGTCTGCACGCTGCACTTGGAGTCCATGGCGAGATTGGCTGCGCAATCTGCCATCTTATTGAAGGCGCGGACATGGTGACACCACTTGGTGATGCGTAGCTTGTCGGCCAGGATGCGGGCGACACCGTAGTGTAGCTTGAGTGTAGTAGACTTTGGGGCACGATGGTCTCGAAGCTGGGTAATGATCATGTTGCTGTCGCCTATGATCGTGAGAGGTTGGAGGCGTTGTTGGCTGGCGAACCGTAAGCCTGTGATCAAGCCAACGTATTCGGCGTGGTTGTTGGTCGTCGCAGGACTCGCGAGGCTCATGGAGGCTACCCACACAATGCAGGGGTTACAAAAGGGCGGTGTGCCCTGCAAAAGGGCATCTTGCTCCACTGGAGGAGGAAACCTGTCGAAAACGAAGAGCCGCTATAAACCATTCGGTGAACGGTTAAGAAACAGAGCCATTCTCACCTGAGAAGACGTTTTCTCCCTCTAATACTCCACTGGATCAGATCGCACTTAGACCGAACCTAGGAGAGGGGAATTAACGCAAAAGAGTAAGACCAGTTCGAACCAAACTGACAGATCCTCTCGTGTTTCTCTTCACAAACTCGGTCAAAATGAAGATATGCGTGGCGAAAGGAGCATCAGGAGTTATCTACAGTACCACTTGGATTAGAACTTCGACACGACCTTTTCATTGCAGCAAGACGGCAAGTGGCTCGCGTCATACCCACACCCTTCCCCTCGCTCCCCCCTCACTGGCCGCACTCTGTCATGCCAATTTTCCAGACTACAGTGCCTGTCTCGATTCGAGGTCTGCGTATGTCGATCAAGGGATATCCAGTCGTTCCGGCGTTCGGTACTACAGTGCATGGCGTTCAAGGCGAGACGCGTGATGCCGTTGTCATCACACATTTACGTAGTCACTACTATCACAGTATTCATTTCGATCGTCTCGTACCTGCCGTCCTCATTCCAGCTCACTTTGTAGACCGTTCTCTTCGTCGGGTTTGTCCGCACATGCAGCAGCTCCGGATCTTGACGCTCGCTCTTGGTCGACATCTTCCACAGAAACATACCGGCACTGCCAACAACAGATACAACTCCAGCCTTAGGAGCGTACTGACAGGCCACTGCGAGCATACCGCCCGAGAATTTGGGCCACTGGATGCTTGTGATTTCCTGCTGCGCGTGGTGGTCCAGCACGCGGCCGTCCCGTCGCGAGGTTAAAAAGCATCACAACGCCGTTGCGCTCCGCGACAGCTAGCAGCAACAGCGTCTGATGCCACGCTGCGGCCGTGATGCTTTCTTCACGCTATCGGCGGCTCGTATTCTCGTCAATAATAAACGCTACAACAGCTATTAATACTATCACGCCGGATGGCGGGTCCGTTGCCTTTCTTCGCAAAAGGTCTGGGTTATTTCTGATCCTTTCTGAATAGCGGGATATCTTACTTACGTACGGTAAAACGGTACCACGTCGCAGGAACGGTGTAACCTCCCTTCCATTCGTAACCCTTCCTGACACCAAGCGAGTGAAAATGGCTGGCTTGGGTCCGCAGGTCGTGCAGGTGCTGGACTTCGCGACGG
>JAADXI010001198.1:0-10546 GCA_023337615.1 Pythium brachiatum | reverse complement strand
GCGCCGGCATCTTGGGATCTGATTGATGGTGGGAAGAAGACAAGTAAGGTGTGCGGAGTGTAGATCTGCGACGTGTGGCGAAGAACACAAATCTGCGACGTGTGGCGAAGAACACAAATCTGCGACGTGTGGAGGAAAACAATCCTAACTAAGTACATGCTTCGATTAGGATTTCTTCTCCAAACCAGACTCCACCTTACGTGGTCCACACTGTTTCCCCCACTCCCACATCAGTGCCCTTTCAGCTCATCTCTCCCATTGATCCCAAGGGCCCAAATCCCAATATCGGATCCCAAGCCGCGCATCTCACATCTCCATATTCCCACCGCTCCAGCTCTTCCAGACACTCTCCACGTACAACAGCATGGGCGTGGAGACATTGCCGCGTCCGACGCACACGTCGCGCCAGGCCGCATCTCTAGGCGACAACCAGAACGCCCACAGTCCCAGTTCCAATCCCAGTCGCGTGCCGACGGAAGACGAACTCACGTCGCTCTTTGACGCCGCCATGAAGCGGTCTGCCGCCACGGACGCGTCATCTCCTAATAACCACACGCAGAAGGCGCCATCTATGACACCGGATGAGCAGCAAAAGTTCCTCAAAGCCATGCAGGACGAGCAGTTCCGGTCGCTGCTGAACGACTACATGCAGGAGATCTCGGACCCAGCGAACCGCGCCGAAACAGAGCAGTACCTAGCGCAATTAGAGCGCGAGCAGAAGATCCCGAGCGACAAGCTTCTGATCAAGCCGACGCCGGGCTTTGTGGTCAAGACCAAGTGGCTGGGCAGTCAGAAGATGTTTGTGAATATCTGCAGCAGTGACAAGCTCCAGCCGCCGTCCAGTACCAAGGTGGAGAACAAAGGCACGTCGTGGAGTTTGCCGTACTCTGTGGGACCAGAGAGACTGGAGAAGGACAAGAGCGGCAGTGGTGTAGTGACGTTTGATGTATGCTTCCATCCACGCACGCTGCAGTTCGCGACGCTCCAGAAACCGTATCGGGATATGGTCGTGACGACGTGCTTGGATGCCATAGAGCCGCTGCTGCGGAAGGCACACAAACAACCGAACGGAGAGCTCAGCCGTGACTACCACGTGCTCAAGGGCGTGCTGTACAAGTCTGGGGAGCCTGTGACGATGTGTCTGACGAAGCCAAAGGAGGAGACAGAGGAAACTGTCGAAGAAATCGACGAAAAAGAGACGAAAATCGAGACGCTGGAGCCTTCAAAGCCCATGGAAACACCTAAATCACCCACCAAGATCCGCCATAATAGCGTGGATGAACTCAGTTTAGAGGAGACGAAGCCGCTGATCCAAGAGGTCTCATCCACGAAGCTGACAAAGGAGCCGGCGGTCGTGAAGGCACTGCCCAAGCTCTTGTTTCGCGTGATTTACAGAGGCCGCTTTGAGATGATGGACCACATGCAGGCGACGCTGCAAGTGAATCCAGACCAGCCAGTGGAAGCGACGAATCGCCCCAAGGAACTGGTCGTGGAGATCGAGTTCCCGACGTTTTCGAGTGCTAAGGGTATCGATTTGGACGTGAACGACCGCGCTGTGTTAGTCCAAGCTCAGGGGTACGAGTCGCTGGAGGTGAAGCTGCCGTTTGCTGTTGTCGAGGCCAAGGGAAGTGCGAAATTCGATAAGAAGGCTCGCAAACTCGTGGTCACACTGCCTGTGCAGCCGCCTACGCCAGTCGAAGTGAAGCGGATTCCCATCGAAGAGCACGAAGAGATAGAGGAGGAAGACGTGGAGGAACCACCAGTCGAAGCACTGAGGAATCAAGCCGATGAACAGCGAAAGCTACCGGAAGTTGAGAAGAAGTCCGAGCCAGTACCACAGGAAAGTAAGGCACAGTTGACCGAGCAAGAAGAACTGTTTGCGAGGCTGAGGGAGACGGCGATGATGGTCTCGAACGACCCGATGTACTCGCCACGGCCTGCTGAACAAGAAAAGCCCCAGCAGCAGATTGACAGTAAGCCTGCCTCTCCAGCGCTTGGCGAGACTGCCACCAAAGGCGAGTTTGATGACGATATGCCACCGCTCGAGAGCTGCAGTGAAGACGAGAGCGAGGACGTGGAGAACGGTCCTCAGGTCGCAGTGAAGGAGACTGAGACTACCGTGAAGGAGACGGAGATCACCAGCAGTGAGCCCACTCCAACGACCAAGAAGCCATCGTACACGATCAAAGAGACGGCGCTGTGTGTCTCCTACTTGGTCGACATCACTGGCGTGGATTCTGCAAGTGTGAAGCTCACGTTTCCATCATCTACAGCGTTCGTGCTGCGCTGCTCGACCTCAGCTTCTGTCTACGAGCTTCGTATCGATGGACTGGCCCATGAGATTGATACAAACCGCTCGGAGTGCAACGTCGCGAGCGAGAACGTGGTCGTGATCCTGTTCAAGAAGACCGACGACGTCGAGGCCACGCCGACTCTAGCGCCGCCTCCTCCGGTCGTGCGCTTCCAGAACGAGTTGCTGTATGAATTGGACTGAGGATACTGTTCTGTAGTAGGAGAACAACACGCCAGTAAACAAATCTATTCTGTATTGTATTCATCACACTCAGGCTTTGGCGCTCTTGTTCTTCTTGGTCTTTCGGAACGCCGCGAGCAGCGTCGAGTAGGTCTGCTTGGGCACGGCCGCCGCGTGACTAGCCAGTTCCTTCTCGACCATGGCCTTGACGCGCTTCTGCTTGGACTCATCAACTTCCTTGGTCTCCTTCTCCTCCGGTTCGTCCGCTGGGCCCTGGGTCGCCTTCTTTCGCTTCTTGTTGGCCTTCTTGCGGTTCTTCTTCAGCTCCTGGGCCTCGTCGTCCTCACCACTCACGCCGTTCGCCGCCTGTGGCTTAGGCAGCATCTTGTCCATGAACGAGCGATACAGCGACGTCATCGATGGCAGCACATGGGCTGGCGCATCAAACAGCTCAGCGGTCGAGTCGGCGTTCGATCCCACGACACGCTGCTGCTGCTGACGAGCCAACGCGGCCTGGCGCTTGGACTGGAACTCGCTGCGTGCCTGCTTGAACATAGCGGCCAGCGGCGTCATCTCCTCAGCATCCTGCTTCGCCAGACGACGCTGCTTGCTGTCGAGCGGCTGCTCACCCACGCGCCAGATATTAGAGATCTCGTCCACGAACAGAATGTCGCCGTTCTTTGGGTGGACAGCCAGTGTCCAGATCGCTTCGCTGTTCTCGGCAAACGGCACGCGCTGCAGCTTGACTGGCACGGGGCTCTCTGGCTCGAACGTGAGCGCGACGTACTCGCGGTCGTTGACCTTGAGGCCCACGAGGAACGCGTCAGTTTTGGATGAGGCCGACGACAAAAAGCTGTCGTCCTGGGGCACGACGTAACGCCACCACAACGACATTGTCAGAAGGTTCCACACCTGCACCTGGGTCGCCGTCTTGAGCACGACGTACGGAGACGTCTTGCCCGTGAACATCACCTGGCTGATAGCGAGGCCGTCCGCCGACGGCAGCACGCCACGCAGCGCCATGGTGCTCAGGTCCCACAGCGTCAGCAAGTGGCCGTACGCCACCGCCACGAGCGAGCCGTCACGCGAGAACTGGATCGAAGAGATGGCGGTGTCGCGGAACTTGACCACCGACTGGCAGTGCCACACCGTCGTGCTCACTTCGTTCGTGATCGCTGGGCCGCTTGGCTGCTGGCCAGGCTGCGAGCCTGAGGCCGAGGCCGCCGTCACGATCGTCGTCTTCTTCCACACCTTGAACTCACCCAGCGCGTCACCGGTGACTACGACGCCCGCCTCGGCAAAGCTCGAGGGCGAATACGCCAGCGACGTCACGGCCGCGTGACCGTGCGGCGCGTCAATCGCCGTGTGCACGTAAAACGTGCCGTTCTCACGGCGCTTCCAGAAGCGCAGCGCCTGCTCATCGCCTGTAGGAGCCACGGCCGTCGTGCTTGGACGGTGCAGCGTCACGAGCTCCATTCCGTTCGGGCTGAACGCGACCTTCTCCGCCAGAATCTGCGGCAGCTCTTCCTTCTCCGTGCGCGTAACCTGGTTACGCTCCGTGAGCAGCACACTGTAGAGCACGCGGTCCTTGTATGGCTCGTAGAACTGGAGCACACCAGCACTGCACATACCGTTGAGAGGCACCGCGTTGGTGAGCGGGTCGAACACGAGCTCTTTCCACGGCAGCGACAGGTTGGCCTGCTCGCCCGAGCGCGCCAGTCCAATCGACTGCCACTCCTCCTCGCGTGTGATCGGGTTGTACTGGAACAGCACGTTGTCCTGGAGCGTCACAGCGTAACCCGTGCCGGCAGCGTCCACACGCGTCGCAATGCACGTGAGCGGCGCCGAGCGGCGAGGCAAGTACGCACGGCGACCGGTCTCCAAGTGCCACGACACGAGCACGTTCTCCTCACCACCCGAGAGCAGGTTGTTGCCGTCGCTCGCGTAGCTCAGACACTGCACCGCGTGCGAGTGCCAGTGCATCTTGGCGTTGGACGCCGCGCCCTGGAAGAAGCGGAAGATCTGGCCCAGCGAGTCACCGATCGAGAACTCGAGCGCCGCACGCGGGTGCACAGCCACACAGGTCACGTCACGCAGGTGGCTGAGCTTCTGCACGGCCACAGCCTTGCCCATACCAGCTCCTCCGTCCAGGTCACGGACCGCCTTCAATGTGAACAGACGCGAGGCCGCCGCAACGACAATGTAGTCGCCGTGGAAATCCGTCTCCGAGGCCGTCGCCGGCGTCGCTTCGCTCACGTAGCTCTCCATCGCGGCTGACACAAACGGCACCTTGGTCTGCTCGAGCAGCGTGCGTCCGCGGCGCTTCTTCTTCATGTTGAACTCGACCACGGACCAGTGGTTCTCACTGGTCTCCACAGTGTTTGTGCTGCTGTTGTTCTTCTTCTTGGACGGCGTGGTCTCAAGGTCCTTGGTCGCCGCGCTGCCACTGATCACTAGCAGCAGCATCAGCGGCGCCGCAGTACTCGCACCCATCCACAGGATCGGGGCCTTGGCGTCAAACTCCTGCAGGATCTTCTCCTCAATGAAGTCCCAGACCACGATCTTGCCGTCAGCGTACGACGCGATGAGCTGCAGCGCGTTGTACGGGTGGCGCGCGAGCGCCGTGACGTCCAGTGTCTTGAGTGCCTTGGCGCTGTCGTTCTCGCTGGTGGTCTCGTCCTGCGCGGTAGCTGCCGCATTGGGCAGCGCTGGCTGCTCAGCGCGGATGCATTCGTGGAGCACCTGTCCGTTCTTGGTGTTGAGCACGCGCACGACGTGTGCTTCGCGCTGGAACAGGTACTTGCCGTCGGTCGAGTACAGCAGCGTGGACGCGTGGAGTGTGTGGTTGGCGTTGCTGGAGGAGCTGCTGCTGGTGCGCGCGTTGAGCAGCTCCGGCGTCAGGCTCAGGGCCGCCATGCTGGTGCTGTGTATGGAGAGAGAGAGGGCACCAAGCGACGTAAGTCCGCAATAACCAGTGCGTCTGGGCTCGGTTTCCAGGCCCCGGAAGAGCCGCACCCAATCAATTGAGCTGCTCAGTGTGCCAAAAGACGGTGCGTTTTCCCCATGAGCAGCTCAGGTATACGAGTATACTGTATAGTTAACTTATGCGGGACCACTGGTGTCTGTTGTGAAGAAGCAAAGGAAAGCGAGCAAGCGAGACGAACGGAATATGGCGGATCTGGATGCGGAGTTTGCGCTGTTCCAGGCGGAGCTAGCGTCGCTGGAGACGCCGAAGGAGGCGGAGGAGACGAAGGAGTCGAAGGAGGAGACAACGAGCACGAAGCGCGCGCGAGAAGAGAACGAATCCGTGGCGGAACCGCCGAGCAAAGTGAAGAAGAGTGAGCCGGTGGTGATCGCAGCCAAGCCCAAGATCTACAGCGCACCGCCACGGCCAGTGCCTGTGCGCAGTGAGCCTGTGGAGACAGCGAGTGCATATGGTGAAGCGACGGACTACGCTGCGTCCACGGGCGGTGCGCTGAGCGGCTTCCCAGAAGGCACAACGGGGGAGTACGCAGCCTACGCGGCGGCTTCGAGTGGCATGGCGAAGCGTTCGCAGCTTCCTATCAACCGCCAAGACATGGCGACAGGCGGCTTGTTATCAGCAGAGGAATCGCAGCTCATGAATATGCAGCAGAGCGCGTACGAGTACGATCCGAGCAAGGCCGCGCGAACGAAAGTAGCGGGAAATGGAGCCGATGGACGCGGCGGCAAGCCCAAGAAGAGCCTTCGCATGGCTGGTGGAGACGTGTGGGAGGACCAGACGCTGGCGGACTGGCCGGACAACGACTTCCGGTTGTTCATTGGCGATCTGGGCAACGAAGTCAACGACGAGATCCTGTGCCACGCGTTCAGTCGCTACTCGAGTTTTCAGCGCGCGCGCGTCGTGCGCGACAAGCACACTTTCAAGACCAAGGGCTTTGGCTTTGTGAGCTTTAGCGATCCGTTTGACTGCGCGAAAGCGCTGCGTGAAATGAACGGCAAGTACATTGGCAACCGGCCCGTGAAGATCCAGAAAAGCAAATGGGAAGAGCGGAACATCGATGTTGCTCGCAAGAAGGCCAAGAAGAAAAACAAGCACCATTTGTTTGGCTAAGGTACGATAGAGAGAACGGTGGCTATCATACAGGACTGGATGGAGCACACTCATCCCATTTCTCAACGTAATATAGAACGCATTGAGGATCATCCACGCAGCGTCGGAACGGGACCAAGCACTGTCTCCATTGAACAGTTAAAGCTCGGTTCTCTCCGCCATCCGATGTCTCACTCCTATTTGTCACCTGCCCCGGCAAGCTCAAGATGATGACACCCACGCATGAAATCTACCGTGTGCTGCTCCGGCCCGACCACTTCGAAAGCCTCTGGACGTTGCGGCTCTTCGACGACGACACCCTGCAGGTCGAGATGGAGAACACTGGTGACTCTGTGACTGGGCAGGCTCTCACCATGGCTCCCGTGGCCCGCGACGTCGATCAGTACGTGAACATCAGCTATATCGCCAGTGCGTGCGTGCTCAAGAGACACACCCCGGCGCCAGGCTCGCACACGTGCCAGTTCACCGTCCAGCAGCGTGACGACGGCATGTGGTCGTACGTGTTCATCGATGCGTTGGCCTGCGTGATCTCCTCCACCCACGGCTTCCAGTGGTACGTCGACCTCGGCGCTGGCGCGAACCTGAGCCACTTGGATGTGATCGTGAAAGGGCTCGATCGAGCGCTGCGCCATCCAGTCGACTGGAGTGTGGTCGTGGAGCCTGTGCGCGCGACGCTATATCCTCTCAGTGGCGGGGTCTACACGCTTGTAGGCTCGTTGATGTCGATGGAGCACGGGTTACAGTCTCCGATCATCCTCCATCTCGAGTTACTGCCTGACAGTCAAGTGGTCGGGGCGTGTGTCGTATCGGGGACCGACAACGCGGTCAACAGAGCTACTGTGAGCGGCTCGTGGACTCGCTACTCACTCGAGCTTTCGCAAGATGTTGACGTCTACCTGCAATCGTTTTTCATCACGAGGCTTCGACGGCGTGGGCGCGTGACCCGGTACGCAATCCAGGCGCAGTGGACGTATAATGATGAGCCGTATCGCGAAGAGGACGACGACGAGCTCTTTGCGGATTTGCGCGTGACGAGCATGCGCCGCCGCTGAAGTCCAGAAGACCATCACCTCTTTCCAGCGCGATTCCGCGAGTTCGTGCGCTGGTGTTTGCTGACTTCGCTGCGACGTGGAAAGACCAACGAGTTGCGGATGCCCAGTGAGCTGTGGCCGTGTGTCTTCGCGTTCTGCGAATCGGAGTGATTCGTGTGATGCACTGTTAGTTGGCCACGGGCAGCATGACGCAATGATATAGTGGTGGATTATTGGTCGTTCATACCATTGTCTGTCTGTCAGTCAATGGAATGCGGTCCATTAACCCCAAGTATTCAAGCCTGCTCGACCTCGCTCTCAACGGTTTGTGTGAACGGGAAGGCAAGTTGAACTCGCAACTGGGACGAGACTCGTCACGTCGCATCGCTCATTTGGTCAGTCCCTTAACGCCCTCACTCACGCGGACTGCGCCTCACTCTTGGATTTCCTAGCTCAAGCTCAAGATGCGCACGAAGTCTATCATCTGCTGACCAAGTTCGACAAACGTTGACAGTCTGGACGTTCCACATCTTCGATATGACACACTG
Organism: Pythium brachiatum; assembly: GCA_023337615.1. Taxonomy (NCBI): domain Eukaryota; phylum Oomycota; class Peronosporomycetes; order Pythiales; family Pythiaceae; genus Pythium; species Pythium brachiatum. Next base: position 2,401 of record JAADXI010001198.1, on the reverse strand, counting down.
CAGGTCGAGATCGAGTGCGAAGGTGACTCGCCGACGTCACAAGCGCTGACGACAGAGACGGCGACGGTACGCGACTTCGACCAGCACGTCGATGTCTCCTACATTGCTTCCAGTCTCTTTCTGGATCGGGCCACACCGAGTCGAGATTTGTACATATACAAGTTCAAGCTTGCGAGGCGCGACGTTCCCGGGTCGCCGTATGGCTACAGATGCGTCCATGATGTGATTTGCTTTCTCTCGTCCAGGCTCTCACTCGGCGTTCAGTGCAAAATCGACTTCGCTTTGATCGCCAACATGTTTCGTATCCCGTTTAAGGGACTTGACGACGCGCTGAACCGCCCAACAGCGTGGAGTGTGACTGTGGAGCCCGTGCGCGCGACACTCTACCCGCTCAGCTGCGGTTCGTACACACTCAAAGGCGCGTTGATATCGCACCAGGACGATTTCCACAGTCCGATCATCCTACACATCCAGTTGCTGCCAGGCGGGCGAGTTGCTGGCACTGGGTTCGACTCGGGCTGCCACGCCAATCCCAAGATGGTTCCGTTGAGTGACTCGTGGACGAAGCAGTCGCTCAAGGTGGCGCACACGTTGGATCGCCTTGGAAGAGTTCGCCAGCGCGGCTACGTGACGCAGTACGAATTCCGAGCGAAGTGGACGATCGTCGAAGAGGAGGTCATTAACGACGTCCAGGCGAGAACTACGTTGATCAGTTTGCCAATTTGCGCGTGACTTGCATGTGCCGACCCTGGAGTCTGGACGAGCACTACCTCTTCCCAGTGGAGTTCCGCGAGGCCGAGCGCTGGTGTCTGCTGTCGTCGCTTCGCCGTGGCAAGTTTGATGACTTGTGGATGCCGAGTGAGCTGTGGCCGAGTGTCTTCTCCTTCTGCGACTTCCAGTGGTTTGTGTGAGTCTACGTTCTCGCGAACCGTGCCACAACGAAGCAAGCGGTCAGTCAGATCCAGCTCAACACGTTCATTTTGCGTTCTTGTCTGTGGGGAAACCTACAATACGTTACTATTTTCATCTGCGTTCGCTTTCAATCCGCTGAGGCCAGCGCCAGTGCGATATCCTCCTCTTTCTCCGTGATCTCTTCCCGCACTGCGAGTCGCTGGGCTCGGATCTCTTCCATTTTCGCCTGGATATGGCGGAGCTTGGCGGCGTTGAGTTCAATACTCTCTTCCAGTTGTTGCAGCATCTCGGGCAGCGTGGCTTGGACCATTTGCTTGGTGTGTTCCCACCGTTCTCGGTCTTGCTGGGTCTTCAGCACCGCCTCCACACCCCCATCCTTGCGCATTTGCTGCTCTTTCCGCTGGGCTTCCACCAGCAGCGCTTCGTATTCGCTCAGTTTCTCCACGATCTCCTCATGGTCCGCCACCGACTTGGTACGCGTGTAGTCAAACAGCTCGTAGGCTGACGCCAGCTCTGCTTCTTTGAGGATCAGATCCTCCATCACACGCATGAGCTTATCGCGTTCAATACGAGACGTCGCCAGGCGCGTGCGCTTGCTCTTGGTGCGTCGTCCGCTCTGCTCCGAGTTGGAAGCCGACGACGACAGCGGCTCCTGGAGTCCCATCCACGTGTCATCCTGCGGAACGACGTGATACGGCTTCCTCTGCTTCTTGTCTCTCTGCTGGAGTTGCTGCGGAGACTGCAAGTCCATCGTGACGGACATGTTCTCCCTTCTTCTCTCCATGGACGTTCTCAATGCATTCTTCCTTCTTTCATCTGTGCACCCTTTCAAGATCGTGACTTCCCGGTCGTCATTTCAGATATTTATTATGTCTGCTGTAGTAAAATCTGGGAATTGCTAAGTACGCATGGTCTGATGCGTACTTAACAAGGAGCTCACAAACTTTGACTGGAAGGAAACGTCATCTGCACGCAGCACCAGACAAACCAACGGAAGAGGACGCGCCGCCCCTCATCTTCCCCACGCTCTCCGCGCCCACAGCTCTCTCTACGCAGCAACAATGGACGACATGGACTACGAAGACGCTGGCCACCACGAGATGGACGACGAGGAGGTCCCGGAGGAGGAGGAGGAGCTTGAGGAGGAGCTGTACGACAACGGCGAGGACGGCGCGGCCGAGGACCAGAAGGTCGTGGTGCTGGACGAGTCCCACAAGCAGCCCAACGTCAACCGCATCACCACCAAGTACATGACCAAGTACGAGCGTGCGCGTGTGCTGGGCACGCGCGCGCTGCAGATCAGGTGCGTGTTTTGTTAGAGGCATTTTTATTGGTGTAATTGTGGGCTTATTGGGATTTTTATCGTGGGGATTGTGTAGCATGAACGCGCCTGTGATGGTGGATATTGAGGGCGAGACGGACCCGCTGAAGATCGCGATGAAGGAGCTTCGCGAGCGTAAGATCCCGATCATCATCCGCCGGTATCTGC
>JAADXI010001197.1:0-10558 GCA_023337615.1 Pythium brachiatum | reverse complement strand
TCGGCAATCAAGTCCGCACACTGCAAGTTGGCCACTGGCTCCCAAGTCGCCTCAGTGTAGCCCTTCCACTTGACCTCGTACTTGAGGACACCACCCTTTGTAGACTTGTTCACGATCTCCTCAACTTCATACACGCTATCCGCTTCGCTCGAAGACGCATCTGCGCCGGCACTTTTGCGTTTGCGTGTCTTCTTAGTTGGCATTTTCTCGCGCTTTGAGTTCTGCCAGCAATCGCCGGCTCGCCGCGCGGGTTTTCTTTCCTTCTCGCGCCAATTCCTTCCTGAAAGATTCCGATCCGTTTGGGAAAGCTTCCAACATCAGCAGCCTGTCTGACGCCGTAGCTGATCCGCGCCGAAAGCTTTCCTATAGCCCTATCCCTACCTGACCGCTCACTGCATTTTACAACTTGCGGTAAAGTGAATTCTGACATATTCCCAGAGGGGCGAAAACTTCTCCCTTTCAGAGCTGTTTTGTACCTCAGGTTTTGAAACAGAGCCAGAAGGGAGAAATTTTCGCCCTCTGACCACGAAAGGGTTAAGAGTATTGACGGCTTTGACGGCGACGTCGGTGATGGCTGAAAAGCAGAGCTTGAGAACTTGACGCACCAGGTTGTTGATGTCATGAGCCATGCAATGGAGAAATGCAAGCTCGGGCCATCGAAGAGAGAGGATCTGACGGGCTTTCGCGCATTGGCCTGCGTTGTCAGTGACTATCGCGCCGAGTTTCCAGCCAGCATTCACAGCATTTCGCATGGCGTCGTCGAGATCTCGTGCCAGGTGGTCTTCCCGTCTTCTTCTTGGTCATCGACGACCTACAGTTTCGCGCACGGGCCGCGCGCTTTTGAGTCGGAGAGGCGGATACTAGGTGAGCGCTCGCTGGCGCTGTTGAGCTGGGTGTGAGAGGGGTTTGAGCTTGAATTCCCGCCAAGGACGGCACCAGTGGTGCCGCACCACGAAATTCGTGGCACGAATGCCTTGATTCGCATCTCATGAAGGGCGCGGGAAGATCGGATCGTTCGATTTTCGTCTTGTAAAAACGCGTAAATATCTAAGCTTCAACTGCGTAAATACTCACGAATGTTTAAACAACATCCCGACCCATGTTTTTGTCGTTCTGACAGTATTCTGTTTAAACCAAATTTTGACCGATACTGAATTGAACGCCCCAGTTGCTCAATGAGGAATAAAACGTGACCGAACGTAAATAATTCTAAAACACGTGTGTGACATGTAAATTTCCCAATAATATACCGTTTTAGAAACCGGTCTAATTCCGGTATTCTCTTTTCCCTTTTGTCGTGCGTGCCGCGCCTCTGCGCGTTGCTGATGGCGTCACCCTCCGTCCCAGTGGGACTCCCACTGCACGCTGGAGCTCCAAGTTGGAGTGCGTCAACCAGCGGAACACAGACGGATCCGCGCGCCAAGTGGCTCAACCTCAACTGACTATTCAATAGGTTGCGTTCATCCAGGAAGAAAGATGGCGACGCCCAGCGACGCACGCACTGCCATGGAGCCACTGCTGCCCATGCACACGCACGCCGCTGACGCCGAAGGCTACGGCCGCTTCAGCACTACGCCCGGCGCCACCGACAAGTCGCCCAAGCTGCGCGAGAAGTACCTCAAGCAGCTGGGCTACACGCCGCTGGTCTTCCGCGTGAGTTCCCCCTCTCTGCCTTCAGTATCCTCTCCAAGCTTGAGCTAATGCGGTTTGTTGTTCTGTGTGCGTATAGAACGTCAAGCGCTTCGGCTCGTTCATCGCGTCGCTTTCGCCCATGCATCGCCGCAAGCGCCCCGCCAAGGTATGTGCATTTAGTCGCACTCTCTTCCATAGATCTTTGTCCTGACCCACATGTTACCTGCTCATCCAACAGACCAGCAGCGATGAAGACGACAGCGACGCCATTGAGCTCGACGCGTTCCCGTACCACCAGTCCATCATCCCGTCCAAGGGCTCGATCCGCGGCTCGGTCTTTAACTTGGCAGGCGCTACGCTGGGCGCCGGCGCGCTGTCTCTGCCTTACGCTGTCGCTGTCTCGGGCATTGGCTTCGCTGTGGTCCAGCTTCTCCTGGCTGCATTCCTCACCGTCTATACCATCCGGCTGCTCGTGCGCGCGGGCGACATCACCAAGTACGTTTTGCGATTAACTCACTGGTGAGGAACCCACCGGACAACAGCTCATGATGATGGCAATATCTGTGTGTATAGTCTCAAGTCGTATGAAGACCTAGCGATGTATTGCTTCGGCAAGCGCGTGGCTATCTTCGTGGAGCTCAACATCCTCATCTTCTGCTTCGGCATCGCCGTCGCGTATCTCGTCACGCTTGGAGACATCGTCACGCCACTCGGAGAGCTCTACTTCGGCGCCGCCAGTATGTTTGCGCAGCGCTGGGTGCTCATGAGCATCGCATGTGTGACCATCATGCTGCCGCTGTCTCTGCTCAAGGACATCAGCAGTCTCCAGTTCTCGTCGATTCTCGGCGTCTTCTCCATCATCTTCCTCGTGTTCGCCGTGTGTCTCCGCTCGATCATGCACGCGCAAGAGCACGGCACCCCCAAGGACATCAGCTGGACCATCGACCTGAGCCACGGCGCCAACTTTATGCTGAGCGTGCCCATCGTCATGTTCGCGTTCACGTGCCAGGTCAACGTGTTCTCTATCTACACGGAGCTGCAGCGCCCGTGTATCCGCCGCATGAACAAGGTCGTGGACCGCGCTACGATGATCTCGCTCGGCGTGTATCTCGTCATCGGCGTGGTCGCGTACTTGGCTTTTGGTCCATCGCTCGTCGAGCCGCAGTTTAAGGGCAACATCCTACTCAGCTTCCCGCTCAAGGACACGTGGATCGCCATCAGCCGCGCCGCCATCACCTTCACCGTGGCCGTGGCGTTCCCGCTCAACATCTTCCCGTGCCGCTTCACGCTCGACATGATGTTCTTCGCAGAGTCCAAGGACTCGCTCGCGCGCCACGTGCTCGTGACCAGCGGACTCGTGTTCATGGCGCTGCTGCTGGCCATCTTCTGCCCCAGCATCAATGTCGTGTTTGGTATCATCGGTGGCACCTGCTCGGCCGTCGTGTGCTTCTGTCTGCCGGCAGCTTTCATCATCAAGCTAGAGGACGGTCCTCTGATGGGACCGAAGAAGCGCGGCTCGGTCGTGCTGTTCGTGGGCGCGGTGATCATCGGCACCGTAGGCACGGGCGTGACGGTATGGACGAACCTACTCATGCAGTGATGATAGCGCAGGGATTGGAAGCAATAGTAGTCGCATAATTAGGACCACGGGTTCCTGTAGTCGCACTAGCTGACGACATGGTCACTGGACTAGGCTGACTTTGCTTAAGTATATTACTGGGGATCGCTTCGACATGCTGCAGTTACCTGCTCGCTCAAACCTCCACCAGATCCTTCTCCTTGGCCGCCAGCAGTTTGCCGATCTCGGCGGTCGCGTCGTCTGTCAGCTTCTGGATCTCGTCCTGGTTCTTCTTCACGTCGTCTTCGGAGATGGTCTCCTTGAACTTCTTCGCGCTGTTCATCGCGTCCTGACGCACGCGTCGCACGTGCTGACGTGACTGTTCCGCCTGCTTCTTTGCGGCCTTGATGAGCTCCGCACGCGTCTCCTTCGACATCCTGTCATCCAGCAATTGTCAGCCCACTGCTGCGTTCAAACGCCGACAAAATCAAAGCCACATACTTTGGGAACGACACGTGCAGTGCGTTCGCATCCTCGCGCACCGAGAAGACCGGGTTCATCGCCCCCACCGCCTTTTTGATGTCTGGCAGCAGCTACACATACACAGATACACAGCATCACCAGCGTCAGTCTCTACCATCAACTTCCCTCAATCGTGCGTACGTACCGACGGGTCGTACACGTTGACGCTGAGCGCGTGGCTGCTGACCACGGCCACCTGCGCCACCTGCGACAGCGCCACATACGCGCCGTACGCCTGCACGTTGAGCTCATCGAAGATGCCGGCGTCGGCCTTTCCGGGCCGCATCTGCGACAGCGCGCGCGTGAACTGCAGCACAGCGCCCGTCATGTTCTTCTTGGTCTTGTCCAGCAGCGCCTTGGCGTCGACGCCATCATCGTCTCCGTCGTCAGCTGCAGCTGCTGGTGGAGCCGCTGTCTTCTCTGGCTTAGCGCCCTTACCTTTCTTGGCCGCCTTGGAGAAGCTGCGTGCGGCGATTGTCGTCGTCACCATCGTGCCGCTGTGGAGCGGCCACTTGCCAGACGCCGCCAGCGCACTCACCACGCGCTGCTGCGTCGCGCACCGCATCGCAACGGCACTATGCTTGGCCGTTGGACGCGCCACACGCGTCGCCAGCGCGCGCATCATCCCCATCGAAGAGCTCATTGTCACGATCTTGGTTTGCCGTCTGTGGTGATGGTGACCGCAGATCCCAACACTGGGTTCGGGTTAGCGGCCCTAACTTAGCGGGTTCAGCTGCACATCAAACGGGTTTCTAGCCCGTCTTTGGATCACTTAACCCGACCCATATTTCCCACTTTCAGCTCAAGCATGACCCTCTGAAGGTCACGAGGGATCATTTTCATCTCGATGTCTCCGTCCGACGTCCCCGCCCACGCGCATGCAGCAGCGACACACGCAGACACCGTCGGCATCCGCTACGCGTGCGGCTGCGGCCACTGGGCTCCGCTTAGCTCCATGTTCTACAGCGAGTTGTGTCAGAAGCTCGTGTGCCGTCGCCCGAGCTGCAGCGTGGAGGAGTTTGAGTCCTTCTACTGCTCGTATCTGCTCGTGAACCTGCCGTCCAAGGAGGCTAGCGCGTACCAGAACTGCTCCAGTCGGTGCTTTGCGTGTGTGACCTGCGGCAGCGTGCTGTCCACGGTCTTCAGCGACGCGCTGGCCAAGTACTTCTTCGCGTGCGTGCACTGCCACTGGGACTCGCTGGAGGTGGAGCTCATGGAGGAAGATCCGGACATGCTGCTTATGACGGCGGTGGCGCGAGAGCGTGAAGTCGTCCATGAAGACGTGTTCAACGTGCTGTCCTCCTACCAATCGACAGTGGCGGCGGCGATCGCGACCAGCAACAACACGAGGGCATTTGGAGGAGCCGGCGGCAGCTCGACATCTCTCAGTCGCAGCGGCTTCTCGAGTCGGACGAGCTCACTGCAGTCGCTGGCGAGTACGATGAAGGAGCTGCAGCGCGAACAGCACATGAAGAAGTTTCGTCTGCAGCGCATGGCCGAAATGGGCTCGTGGAAGTACGAACACTCTGTGACGCGCGGCCAGGAACGCGACCAGTGGCTAGAGAACCAGCGTCATGAGCACGAGTGGCCGGCGCTGAAGCAGCAGCTGCAGCAGATTGATCCTCAGTCGATCGAACGCGACTTTTTGGAAGCCATCGCCGCGTCGGGAGATATGGGCGTTGTGACGACGCTGTCTGAGCGTCTGTTTATGCCGCTGGACCAGCCACGAGACTGCCGAGCGTTGTTTCCTCATCGCCCGCTACTGCGTGTGAAGCGCACGTGGCGTTGTATTGAGTCGATCGCGCGTGGCTCAGCTGGGATTCTGGTCAAGCCGCAGATCAGCCCCATGAGCGGCGACAGCTCGCTGCCCGTGCCAGCATCGTGGTTCAAGAAGGCGACTCTCGGTGTGCACTTCGTGCCAGTGTTCACGTTCCAAGTGCTTCCGCGGCGGTCATCGGTCGACAGCACACGTGTCGAGTGCGTGCTGCTGATCGAGAACCCGCTGGATGATCCTGTGCAGCTCGTGTGTCAGCCGGGAGAGGCGACGGAGCTCCACGCCAAAGTACGTGAGGAAAGCGGTATGGGTATGCTGGAGCTATGTGGTGACCATTCCGTGTACTGGTCTTGACTTAGGTTCTACTTGAGGACGCCACACCGATAGTGATCGGCGCGTACGAAGACCCGACGATCGCCGACGCGTTCGCTGGTGACGCCCAGCACAACAGCGCGATGGACACCACCAGTGGACAGCGCAACCAGCACCTCGTGTCGCGAATCCGTAACTTGGCCAAAATCTGCGTGCCGGTATGAAACTCCAATCTCGCTGCTTCTCTTCAGCGGCAATGCTAACGTCTCGTTGCTTACTGTAGCTCGAGGTCTCGTCGCTGAACCCGCACGAGATCACGTTCCGTTTGCAGGTTGAGATGTTGAAGATCGACGACGCACTTCAGGAGCCGATGATGGAGAGTCTGTTCCGATTCACAGTCGAACTTCATGCGCCGTGCTGAGATCAGCACCACTCGAGCACCGATCGATGAGGATCTTTCGAGGACCCCATACCTAAACAGTCGACAGGAGTAGGTGGTGCAGCTTGTGCATTGAAGTGAAACACTTGACGTAAACCCAACGGTGCTGCTTATGAGGCTGCGTGGGAAGTACACATGCAAACGCAAATGCACGAGCTTTCTTCTCCGTGGCCAGGTGAGTTCAACAGTGACTTCAACCGGGCGAACCCATTTTTAAACGGGTCTGGGTTTGGGACCCGACCCATATTCCCTCACTTTCAACCGCAGATCGAAGATGGAGCAGCAGCAGCAGCAGCAGCAGCAGCAGCAGTCGCGCGCGCAGAGCTTCAGCGACGCGCCACGCCAGGGCAGCGCCTTCGATGAGTCCCAGCAGCAGCAGCAAACGCAGCTGCCACGGCCATCGCCCTTTGCGTCCTCGGGGTGAGTGCTGAGCTATAGAATGAGAGAGAGAGAGACTGACTGACTGACTAACGGATCGGGAGCAGACCCGTCGCGATGGTCCACCAGATCCGCCCAGGCGCCGCACCTGGCCAGTTTCCAGGTGAGTAGTTGTGCAGATATGTTCTTACGATGGAGATCTCACTTCTCCCACGCAGGCGTCGCTGTCCGCACCAACCCGACGCAACTCGCCACGCCTTTAGTGCCAACGCGCCGCCTGTCTGGCGCCACGCCAACGCCCACAGCCTCCGCTTCGACTCCGTTCTCCAACGCCAGCGGCGTGCTCTTTCCATCGCCGCTGTCGTCCAATCCGACAGCGTCGTCAGCGGCGGTTGATCCGTTCGCGTACACCACCAACACGGCGCCGCCTCCGTTCCAGATGCAGCCGCCGCACCAGTCTCCGCCGCTCAGCAACGACCGCTTCCACACCATCCACCACATCCCGCCCTCCTCGTACGCGTCCGCGTCTGCGTCTGCATCAGCCGCCGCTGATCTGTTCCCGCGCGTGGAACGTGCCGCCGCCAACACGCTCGTGGGTGCGTCGCCTTCCCCATCGCCAGCTACGCGGGCTTTCGACCAGCACTACGACAGCCTATTTGGTTCTTCTGAGCCGGCCGCTCCGACACCAAGTGCAGTGCGGTCCACACAGAGCTTCTCGTACGGCCAGACCTCCGCCTACGACGACCAGCAGTCGCAGCACGGAAGGGCGCTCAGTCAACCGCCACCGCCGGCAGCTCCATTCCTGGGATACGCTGACTCTTCGCGCACGCAATCGTCAATTAGCGCAGCACCGTCACCACGATCGTCGCTGCTGCAGGGACGTACAGGCAGTGGGAACCTCCCGCCCCCGTCGCCACGTATCCACGCTGGAGTGCGCACAGCGGACGAACTACTGGAAGAGTTCTTGCACGTGTCAGTCGAAGACCAGTACCTAGGTGGAGGAGCTGCGGATGGTGCGCTGTTCCCAGAGTATGTGCCTCAAGCCAAGAAGCTCACGCTCGCGGACGTGCCTGATACTGTGGAAGGCCTGGAAGAACTGTATCGCCAGAAGCGATGGAAGACGCTGACGAAGAAGTCGCTGTCGATGCTACAGAACCCTTTGAACGAAGCTGAACGGACGCTGGAGATCAAGTCCTGGTGGCTCGCAGGCCTCATCAAGGACGGCCACTACGACAACGCCACGAGCGTGCTGGACCAGATCGGCAACCTGGACGATCCGCTGATCTCCTTACCCGACTCGTTCGTGTCACTTCGACTACGCTTATTGGAGGCCATGCTCCACAAGTACAAGGGTAACAACGCTGAGCACGAGAAGAAACTGTTCCAACTCATCGCTCGCTTGCGCAATGCGCTGTCGCAGTCCACCACGTCTGAGGCGCTCGGCGTCTCCGCGGAGCGCGCTCGCAAGTGGCTGCGCATCGCGCAGTTCGCACTCGTCAACCACCTCGTGCTGCAGAACAAGTTCAGTCTCGCCATTCGCGTGAGCGCCACCATCGAGGTACGTTCTTCACAGCCAAAGCCTAACATGTGAGAGGATACTACTAACCCACTGTCTGGTTGGATCTAATAGACCAAGTACCTCGAGGAATTCGAGAAGGTGATCACGCTCTCGCGTCTGGGCCGGGTGCACCTGCAGATGGGCGATCTCACTGCTGCTGAGAACTTCTTCCGATTGGCTCGCGCCACAGCTGAGCGAGGCGTCGAAGCCCAGACTCCTGGCTGCTGGGAGGCCCAAACAGGCGCGTTGGTGCCGCAGCTCCAGGGGCGGCTGCTGCTCAACAACGGACTGCTGCTCTTCGCACAGAATAAGCTCCAGGAGGCGCTGAGTGCGTTTGACGCGGCACTCAATCTGGAAGCGACACGCGTGGGCGTGCCTCCGAATCAGAAGACCGTGGACGATGAGGAGGCGCTCTTCTTGGAGGAGGATCTGGTGTGTGTAGCCGTCAACAATTACGCGATCTGCGCGCTCTACTGCTGCGATGTCAAGGGCGCGGTAGCGGCCCTCGAGCGCATGATCCGCTCCAACCCCGTGCGCTTCCTCAACGCCATCGTCGTGTTCAATCTCAGTTCGCTGTACGATCTCATCTACGACAACCCCACGAGCGCCAGCCGCAAGGAGATGATGAAGAAGCTCGCGGAGCTGTACGACCTCGAGCACATTGACCCGACAGCATTCCGCGTGTAGTCCGGCCAAGAAGAGCTTATCAATCGCAGACAACTTGGTGTTCTGTTCCCACGTGTGGCCGTTTGGGGTAGTCGGCGTTTCCCACGTGGTGATCCTCACGAAATTCCACGAGACCAGCGACAGCACTCTGTCAATTCACGGTGACACAGGGAGCCATATCATAATATCGCTGATGCAGGTGGAGAGCAGGTCGATACGTAATACAATCCACGCCACACGCTCACGTTTCACAGCCAGCCACACACGAATGACGATATCAGAGAGGAGCATGTTGTAAGACGACACGTAGCACGACATCCAATCCTCCTAGATGTAGATGTAGCGATACGCATGCGGCGCGGCGTAGTCGAAGATGAGTCTTACGACGTCACTGCCCATGGAACGCGCAGCCGCGACATCACTGTCTCGAACTGCGCTCAAGAACGCAGCATTTCGCGATCTGTTCACGGCACTGCGACGCACTACAGTGGGCGCTGGGATCTGACTTCTGTTGGCTGGGCTGGGGAATGGAGCGCAGGCGGATAGGACGGGGAAGTTGCCAAAGTCTCCAAGAAAGTTGACGGTCTGGAGAACCTCGTTCGTCACCAGCACTTCTCGCAGCGCTCGGATTGTAGCTGGATCATTGATCGCCTGGCGTACGTTGTCTCCCTCCGAGTCAGCTCCAATTTGCGACTCATCGATTTCGGCAATCGCCAACTATCGAAGCGTCCTTGACATCGCATCGGGATTCGCGCCTTCTGGGTCGAGTCCTCGGATGAACCGAATCAAGCTGGCTGGATCTTGGAGCGTGAGCCCACTCAACTCGAGGCGTTCAAGCGATGACCAGTGCGTATCCTCCATACCCATGGAGAAGATGTCCATCGTCGGAATGTTCGGGTGCTGATACAGTCGGCGAAGGCTCGGGTATCGGATCATCGTGTCCACGTCGTTATAGATGATCTCGTCGGGGAATGTGCTGAGCCGGATTTCTTCGACATCGTCGACAGCACGCAACAACGCCTTGATCAGCTCATGGGATTCTCCAAATGACGACCAGTCGATCAGTTGGGCCCAGAGCTTCAAGTCGGCGTTAGCCTTGCGCGTTCGGCGAGCTACCTTGTTGACCAGGCGTGCTAGCTGTTGATCGTTGCGAAGCTCGCACTCGTCGAAGATCAAACGCGTCGCGGAACTCCGCGTCAAGACGTACTCAAAAATGCCGCGGATCGCCGCCGTCTGGGCCTGACTGGTTGTGCGAGCCATGAGCAGACGACCAACTTCAATCGTAAGCTCTCGGTTGAGTCGACCAAGACTGCGCAGTATCAGGAGGATGGTATCGGAGTGGTCTTTGACGTTGATCTGGTCGAGCTCTCGATTTGCCCAACAGGTAGTGGAGACAAACAATGGTGATGCTTCATCAGCGGCGATCGCCCCAAGAAAAGCATGTAGCTCGTGCTCCTCGCATGCGACGATCCAGTTCTAAGCACATGACCACCAAAGGCGCAGGATTCACGTCGATGTTCCAGGTGTTGGTGCGGCGTTCCTGGTACAAATGGAGATCTTGAATCAGCGACGCCCACTGGGATAATATTAATCCCTGTCACTTTTCTACTGAACTCCCTGTCACTACCTTATTTCTGGTGAATCGCTGTCATATCTGAGAATCCGCACTGCATTAAGTTAGCAATTACCAGATGGGACACTTGGAGCGAGAGCTCATGC
>JAADXI010001196.1:0-10564 GCA_023337615.1 Pythium brachiatum | reverse complement strand
GACCACAACTTTTCTTCTTCTTCGTGTTTTGGAATGCGGGTGGTCGCATTCGATAGCTAACATTCTAATCTACACGAATCCGGTCTTAAATCGCAAAACGCACTTTGGTCGATAAGACTACTTTTGATATATTCGGTCTCATAAGGAAGGTTGTTCTCTCACACACCGTGAATGTGACGCGCCAGCGTCATCTAAAATATCGAACCGTCGCACATGAGCTCTTCGACAATGAAGATCCCCAAGCGACCTCCAGACTGGAGGCTCCGGTGCGCTGATCACCATTCTCCAATCCCCCACGCGACCATCAAGTCCCCCTCATCATCATCCTCACCACCCACCACCCCACGCTTAGATATGGACGCTGCGTACGGATCCGGCATCGCTGGTGGTGCGACGAACGCTGGCTTGCCCTCCGCCGACGTGGAGAAAGTCAAGGTCGCCGTGCTCGCAGCTGGCGCCTACGGTATGGCAATGGCCACGATCGCAGCGCGGCGCGGCCACGACGTCGTGCTGTATGCGCGTGATACGGAGACAGTGGATGCGATCAACACCACGCGTCGCAACCCCAAGGTGTTTGCGGACCACGAGCTGTCGGACAAGATCTCAGCCACCACCTCAGTGCTGGAGGCCACGCAGGACGCCAAGGTCGTGATTGTGTGTCTCCCAGCGCAGCTCACACCCGACTTCCTGGCCAAGTTCAAGGACGCTATCCCAGCGGAGGCGCTGCTGGTGATCACATGCAAGGGACTGTACCTCAAGACCAAGCAGCTCCTGTCGATCCCGATCTTGGAGGCGCTGGGACGCGACCAGCCGCTGTGCTTTCTGTCCGGTCCGTCGTTTGCGCTCGAGCTCATGAACAAAATGCCCTCGGCCGTCGTGGTCGCGTCCAAGTATCTGTACCACGCCGTGTACGTGCAGCGTGCGCTGTCGACTACGGACTTCCGCATCTACAGCTCCCAAGATATCATCGGCGTGCAGCTCGGCGGTGCATTGAAGAACCCACTGGCCATCGGCGCTGGTATGATCGAAGGCGCGGGCTTTGGTATCAACACACTCGCGGCATTCGTAACCCGCAGTTCGCTGGAGCTCCAGAAGCTGTGTATTGCAATGGGTGGACAGCCCATCACGATCTCGGGGCTGTCCGGTATCGGAGATCTGATGCTCACAGCGTTTGGCAGCCTTTCTCGCAATCGCACGTGCGGAATCCGCATTATCAAGGGCGAAAAGGTCGAGGATATCCTCAAGGAAACCACTGTAGAAGGTGTGCCTACGGCGGAGGTTGCTGTGTACTTTGCAGAGATGTGTGGGCTGGACCTGCCGATCTTCCGAGCCGTGAACGCGATGCTCAAGGGCCACATCAAGCGCGAAGATCTCCAAGATCTGCTCATGAACCGACCCCTCAAGTCGGAGACGTAGTTGGACGATAAGCAGGCACAGATATATGTAAGAAACGATCCGATTCGACTTTACTACGAGACAGAGGGAAGCTTTATCTGTGGTTTATCGTACATCACTGGTGTGTTTTGTTGGCAAAGACTGTGTGTCGCTCACGCGAGGTTTATGTTGAAGGAGAACTGGCTAAAGCGTTTGCTGAACGACTTCTTGGCGCTCGCACTGGGGTCCATCACGGCCGACGGAGGCCCTTCGTCGATGAATTCCGGGTCCACGTACCGCGTGTCCGTATCACTCGACAGCTTGGGCTTCCAGTACGCTGGCACTTCTCGCCGCGCGAGTCGATCCCAGTCGATGCCTCTGAAGAAGCGGTTACGCTTGATGGGCTCCAGTCCGCCAGCGCGGTCACTGCCCAGTCGATTTGCCGGCTCCTTGCACAGCAGTCCACGTACGAGATCCAACGCGTCTTTAGGAAAGTCGCTCGGGAAAATCACGTCGGCGTACGCGATCTTGCGCAGCATCTTGTGCTCGTTCTTGTCGTAGAAAGGCGATTCGCCCACCAGCATTTCGTACTAACAGACAGAACATAACCCCCTGTAAGACGGTGATAAAGGTGTAACCTTCCACAAAGTCCACTTACAATGACGACACCGAGACTCCACCAGTCGTATGCCTTGCCGTAGCTGCGCGAGCCGTCGGCCATTTGCGCCAGCGCCTCGGGCGCCACGTACTCGGCCGTTCCAGAGAGCGTTTTCACGCCGTGGTTGCTTCCGTAAATGTGCTGCTTCGAGAGGCCAAAGTCCACGACGCCAATGTGGCCTTCAGCATCGATCATCACGTTCGACGGCTTGAGATCGCGATACAAAATGTTGAGCTCGTGGAGATACGAGATCGCCAGCACGAGCTCCGCCGCGTACAGTTGAGCATCACGAACAGGTAGCTGGCCACGCATGTTGAGATGGTAGAACAGATCGCCGGCCGCGTAGTACTTCATGCCGAGATACAGTCGCTCGTTGGTCTGGAATGCAAACATCAAACTGCAAATGTACGGGTGGTGGATCCGCTGCAGGATCTGGCGCTCCTCCATCGCGTTGCGAATATCCGACCGATCCATGTTGGACTTCTTGATGATCTTGAGCGCAAAGATTCGACCGTCTTTCTTGAACCGCACGAGCATCACAGCACCAAAGCTGCCCTTGCCGAGCACGCTGACCATCTCGAAGTCGTGGATCGTGAGTCCCTCGGGCTCTTCCTCGTGAAAGCCCGTGGTTTCGAGCGTGATGCTATCCGTCGAAATGCCGCGACGGGATCGAGAACGCGAGGACGAGAGCAACGCCGACTCCAACGCAGCGTTCACAGTGTCCTCGTGTTCATTTGATCCTGCCGGAGTGACTGGAAGAGGCAACGTCACGCGAGGACTCGGCGACTCGAGAGCTTCCACTTCCAGTGACGGGATCGGAATGATCAGATTGCTGAGCGGACGTCTGTTGTGCTGGTGCGTCTGGGCGGCTGCAGCGACTGCTGCTGCGACGGTCGCTTGTGCCTGGGCCTGCGTCTGAACCTGTGCGTGGCCATCCGCTGGGATGTACGCTGGTGCCGGTGATGGAGGGAGCTTCACCTGCCGCTCCGCGGACGGTGGTTCTTGCGATGAGATGGTCATGAAGTAATGCTCGAGCGCGACTTGTACGTTGCCTCCTGCGCCGTCCAGAAAGTTGGCGAGGCGTTCGCGAGAGATCTCTTCGCCCACAATGCCCACCATTTGGTCGATCTTCGCATCCATTTGAGAGATCTCGCTCGAAAACGATTGTCGTTGTGGCTGCAAATGAACAACACACATACTACAGATGAGTCAACCTGAAGAGCTGCGCGCGCCACGTCTTGTACAGTGACAACGTACCGAGAGTAGTTCTTCATCGATCATCGGCGCGGCGGGAGTCCCGACGACATCAATACTCAAGTGCTGGAGATCGATCGGATCCGTCGGCTTCTGGAGACTCGATATCGCATTGTCAGTGAGCTTCGCGTAGAAATACAGGCGGTTTTGCGGCCTACAGGAAATGAGATGAGAAAGTACTGTGATGAGTCCATGAACCTCTCTCTCAACAGAGCGTTGAGTCCACTTCAGCTTACCACTTGACACGATCCAAGCCGAGAAAGCAGCGGTGCACGCTGGTGTTGTAGCTCGTGATCCCGACCGGCTTCTCGTCTTTCATCACGATCTCCTTGTCCCCCCACCGGTAGCTGGTCAGGAAAAAGTAGTCCCCCGGTCTCAAGTTCCGTCCCAGCGGCAGACCGCGAATCACAAACTTGCACCGATCATCATCTGCAGGCGACTTCCACTGCAGCATCTTGTGGAGTGAGCTGGCCTTGAGCCACAGCCCATTACACTCGAGCGTGACGATGTCTCCGTTCATAAAGTACGGCCGCTGCTGGCCCACGACGGACGCCGTGGAGCCGTTCACCGACCGCCAGCCTCGCTTACGAAGCTTGATCGTGAGGAACTTTTCATTGCTGGGCGTGAGCATGTCGTAGGTGGGCAGGCCCTTGGTCAGCGTCGCGTAGTACGTGTCGGTCTTGCTGATCATGCCCTGGACATTGCGCGCGTGGAGCGTGAGACTGAGTCCGGACTGGATGATCGGCGTGGCCTGGGACTGCGGCTGTATCTGGTGCGGACCGATTCCCGCTTGTCCATTGAAGCGCTCGGCGCGTTCCTGCTCGGCTTCGTGGGACGCGACTTCCATGAAGTACCAGTTGAGCGCCGCTGTGACGTCAAATGCACAGGCATTTAAACACGCGAGGATCACGGACTGCGGCACGTGCTCGCCCAGGATGGTGCGCATGAGCTCGATCTCCGTCACATTCGAGCGGCCACTGCCCATGGCCATCGCGGGGCCCGTCGGGGGCGAGGAAGAGTGGGAATTAGAGCGCAGCATGGCGGGCGGCGTGCTCATCGTGAGACAACGCGATCAAAGCGGACGCTGTGATTGTAGGAGGTGCGTGCGTGCGTACAGACAGATCCTCTGTGGAAGGGTGACGCACGTACGTACGTACGTACGGAGGCTGTCGCGCGGCGTGAGGACGGCGGCGATGCGGCGATCGCACCCAGCGAGATGTCGTTCTTCGCAATCCGCTCAATGGAAAGGGAGATTTCGAACAGGTACATACACTAAGTACGCATAGGATTGTTCTTGCGAACTTAGTGGTAGATATTATCAACCAATCGCAGAATGCTAGGCAAGACTATCAACCAATAGAAGAAGGGTGCGCACGAAACGACGCGGAGAGTGCTTGAATGAATGCTGGTTGTGATTGCGGCTTGCGTGGAGCCAACACCAACAACTACAACAACAAGCGTGAGGCTACAGCAGCTTAGTAGATACGATGGCAGTGCCCACGACGCCGGTATCTATGCGTGCGGCGTCTCGCCACCACAAGCGACTCAGCGGCACGCGCAGCCACGACCGCCGTACTTTCTCACTGATGGTCCACGCCCCGGAGTTTGGCGCCGGCGAAGAGGTTGTGGTGAATCCCGAGTGTTTCCCTGAAGCGAAAGTAGGCGATCTACTGGAGATCAGCCAGCCAGAACGAGACCACCACCGACTCATTCTCCAAGTCACAACGCTCAATCCTGTGCGGGGCAAACTCCAGGTGCTGTACTTTCTAGAAAGCCCCTGTGTTAACAAAGCAACCAAGAGCTCACGAGATGTTTGGATGTGATGTAGATCAGTATCCTGAAAGATGTAGCAGCTCAGTTTGGGCTCGATACGTACCACAGCGTCGTCGTTCAGAAGATCGAGCCCCAGGACGTGGTCGTGGACTACTTGGAGCTGGCGTTTCGCGACCAGTTCGTCTCGCGGGCTGATATCTGGCGCGTCAAAGTCGCACTGTTTGGGAAGTGCGTGTACATTGGCAAACACGTAGCGGTGCTGGGCGTGCGCTGCCAGGTCGAAGCGTTGCTGTCCAGCAACCGGACTGTCATGTGTGGTGTCGTCGGTGCGGATACCAAGATGATCGTGCGGTCAAGATCGAGTCGATTGATTTGGCTCGTGCAAATGAGCACGGAAATGTGGGAGTTCGCCCCCGATGGGGAGCTGTATTACGAGAAGATGCTCAATCGACTGCTGCGTGTTCTCATCAGCAAGTGGACTGAGTGCTCCGTGAGCCATTCCGTCACGATCATTGCATTCTCACGAAGTTACTATGACAAAAACCAGTTCCCAGAAGGGTACGATCCAACTCAGCCACCGTTTAGAGATCCCCTTCACCAAGGCTTTGGACCAGGCTGCTCTCGTGTCGATGCCGCGCACGGATACGGTCCCAACGTCCACGTGGATGTGGAAACCGGCCAGTACTACGAAGACTTTTACAAGGTGCTCGTCATGAACTACACAGGACCCGACTGGAACCACTTGGTGAGTATCCTGAAGAAGGAGTTTGTCCAGTACCACGACGCTCACCGCTGGCGAACAAACGACGAATTCATGCCTGCCGAGTACGAGGTCTGCACGGCCAACAGGCTAGATGCTAGTACCAGTGAGAGCCCATCGTCCCCTCCCATATCACCGCGTAGTGCCCAGCCTTCGCTCGAGATATCGGAGACCCAGACATCGAACGTGCGGTGTCAAGACTCCTATGTGAAGTGGAAGTCCCTCCCTTACGGCGTGCCTTCACGGGCAGTCGACGGGAACATCCTGGAAGCTATCAATGTGACGCTCAATATCCTGGACAAGCACTTCATGGATCGCGATCTGAACCGCACAGGCCAAAGCATCGTCATGATCACAGCTGGAAGCAGTGTGTTTCGCGTCGACGAGCGCATGGTCGAGATCACCAAGCAGCGCATGATGGACAACGGTGTGGGCATGGATATGATCTCCTTGGCGACGCCTCCGCTCCACGTCGTGCCGCTGTTTATCTGCCGGTCGAACGGCGCCAGTGCCAAGTGCTCCCAGTCGGAAGACGATGGAGCTGGACGACGCTCTGGTGTGCATCGGTCTCCGAGTACACTTTTCCAACAGCCATCATCCATGGAAGCCAAGGAGACGACTGCAGCAGCGGCCACCGAGCCACCACCGAGTCCAACAGCAGCTAAATGCTCCATGAGGCTGTTCTACATAGTACCCCACTGGGTCAACCTCACGTTTCTCGAGTTTGACTGCGAGTGTGCGGCCGAGGTCAGCTCCAACACGCTTAATGGCACCCGCCAAAGCAGTAAGAAGCTGCTCTCGCATCGCCTGTACACGTGCAAGTGCCAAGCACGTTTGAACCGGACGTTCGCGCCACTGCCGCCTTTCCGGATGTTTGACATCACAGCGCCGACCGACAAACTCGCGTTCCCCATCGCGCTCGCCAACATGATGAAGCGTAGCATTCCGCTAGAAAATGCCGACGCAGAAGCGGCCACAGCAACACCGCCTATTGGAGTGGTGGGCACGTCCCCGCGAATGCAGCGTCCGGACAGCCCACGCCGTAAGCTGTCCAATTTGAGTGATACCATGAGCACGGCGTCGCCCGTCGTCCCGCCCGACCAGTGGAATCTGTGTAAGTCGCCCGACTGTGTGATCTCACGGCCGTTGCACGCGCTCAACTTTGCCGCCACTGGCCTCAGTGCGAGTTTGTTGGCTCGGGAGGCGTTGGAAGACTACGACGCCGACGTGTTTGCTCCGAAAGCCTGGAAAAACAACGGCGGATGCGGTGGCAACGGCTCACCACGGAATGGTGAGGAGACGGACTTGTTCAGTACGTCGCTCACAGGCGATATGCTCAGTCTGCTGACGACCAAGATGAACAATCGATGGAAATCCGCGAGCTCCCACGCCGGCCTGGGCGGCAGCTCCAGCTTAGTGCACTCGCTTTTGTCGCCACGCAACTCCATGACGCAGAGCTGCTCGACGTCGAGCGTGAATCGCCTGCCTTCAGGCGGCCAGAACCATTTCTTCAGCCCGAGGCGACGTGATACACCACTCCCATACTATAATTCAGCAGGCGACGAGTCCAAGATGATGCGAACGGCTTCGTCTCCCAGTTCGACGGTGGACAGACCGACCACAGACACGAGTTCACAGCCACAGACTGTACTAACGCCCCCGATCCACCCACGCAGTCAAAGCAAACCAACAGCGATTGAGACTCGGCCACGGGCGGGTATGAGTCGCGATGATTCGTCCACACTAGACGCCACCGAAGGCGCTGCTGGAACGGAAGACCCCTCCAAGGCACTGCCACGGAGTTTCAAGCTCCACGATCGATCCATGCGATCGCCACCGTTGCCGCCGTCGGTCGTAGCGTCACTGGCCCCGTCTCCCATGGAGCTCAGTGGTTCCTACAAGAAGTCGTTTCTCACGGGCAATGGGATGTTGCCCAGCATGCGTCGCGTGGAATCGGACCAGACCAGCATGACGCCTTTAATTGGAAGTCTGCACATGCATCAGTTGGAGGCCATGGCGTCCACGGCCTCGCAGCAGTCGCCGAGTCTTCGGGAAGTGAACCCGTTCAAGTTCTCGAATGAGACGCTCGAATCTACTGCCGCGAGACTGACAAGCGACCGAAGGCGATGGAGCCACCTTTTCCCAGTGATGAACCGTTACGCCAAGGTCTCCGATAAACTCCTCGCTAGAGCGGAAGCCAAGCAAACGTTTCTCGGGCCCAACTGGAAATCCCTCACGTCGCCAGCGATTCTGCCGCTCACTACGGACTATTATCCGACGCCAAAAGACCTCTTTACGAGCTACACAGAGTCGTTCTACACGCTCACGTTACCGGAGACTGATGGTGATCTGTTTCCCAAGTATAAAAACCACGATGAGCTGCTGATCGAGATGATCTGCCAGCGGCTAGCGAGTGATTTCCAGCTCGTCACCAAGGAAGTCGGTGCCGAGATTGATGCTGCGAAGCACCACTTACTATCGGGTGCCGTGAACCGCGAAATGGCCAGCCACACGACGACGTACTACCTGAGTATGGGCCACCGCATCCACCAGATCATTTATGATGCTGAGCTCCAGGCCATTGAGGTCAAGCGGTACATCGACCGGGCCTCGCAAGGCCTCCATAATGAGCCTGTTGTGTACAAGTACTCGCTATGGGTGGACCGCACGCAGTCGTTTCATCCGCTGCAGCAGAACTTTTACCAGTATCCAATGCCCGAAGACAATTGGAACTCGCTCGACCACTTGCTGTGCGGCTACCACGATGAGATGACCGATATGATCAAGTACCGACGCATCCGCTTCGCTGTGTTGCCGCCTCAGAACGTGACCACTGGATCCAGAGAAAACAAACAGGCCTACGCGACGCAGTTCACCAAGCTCGTGGATTATCTACAGACACGAGTCGCGTCGGAACACGGGGCCCAAGAGAAAATCAGTATCAAAGTCTCACTAGACCCGCTTCCGTCGCCCAACTTGACG
Organism: Pythium brachiatum; assembly: GCA_023337615.1. Lineage (NCBI taxonomy): Eukaryota > Oomycota > Peronosporomycetes > Pythiales > Pythiaceae > Pythium > Pythium brachiatum. The sequence goes on along the minus strand of JAADXI010001196.1, from coordinate 1,763 downwards.
CAGCACGTTGGATCGTTAAGCTATAAGATGTCGTGCGACTCGATGGCATCCTACACGCGGCTTAAGAGCGAAGACCCGCGCAACGAGTGGCTCATGATGCACCTGGAAGACACCATGCACGTCGACAAAAGCTACCACTTTGATGTACGGTGGTTGGCCTGTAGCGGCATCATCGTGGACGACTTTATCTCCACGATTCGCCGCAAGGCCAAGCAAGCAGGGCTTGAGCTACGACGCATCCCCGAGTACACGAGCGTCTCGTTCCTGCAGATCCACCCGCTGATCGCCCCCATATTCTTGCCCATGCCCCTGGAGATCATGAGCAACTGTGATCGCGAGAAGAACTTGATCGCCGTGCTTGTGAACCGACTGAACTTCGTGCTGGATGATGAACGACTTGCCGATTCCAAGGGGATTGGCTATGGGCTTGGTCTCTGTAAAGAGGAGAAAGCTATGGAGCCTCAATGCACAATAGGCCCACGAATTAGTATGCGTCCGCAACGTCTACTGCAAACAAAAGAAGAACGAGAGGCGATACTACTGGCCAAGTGGCGCAAGCGTGGGTACAAGCAGTACATGCATCGCCAAGCACCAGTGTTTCTGCGACTGATCCACAATGGCATTGTGTGGATCTCGAGCTACGACTACGACCAGATCAGCACACCGCACCAAGTGCGCGAGTTGTTCACGGAAATCTGCAGCCTCATCCAAGCGAATTCGACTCTCGAAGACCTCGTGACAGCGTGCTGCGGCAGTGAAGTAGCCTGAGGAGTTCCTGGTCGCCGATTGTATTCACAATAATTGCTGAAAAATTGGAAAGATGCAGAAGCAATTTATGGCCGTTGGCCGAGTTGTGAAAGCTGAACTGACGTCAGGAGAGACTGGACGCTCGTTCTGTTTCCGGGTGGCTGCCATGTGAGACCCGCCGCGAGCGCCATTCCGCGACTTCGCTCTCCCCCACAAGAAGATGGTCGCATCCCCCGAGACGACGAGCTGCTCCGCTCGTGAGAACGACCACACAGAGGGTCGAAGCGTGATGGTGAAAGATGCCAACACCTCTGGTGTCACGGTGGTCGCGCATCGCATCCCGGACTACTGGGAAGGTAGTAGCGTGCCTGTCTGGCTCCAGTCCGCCGTGACGCGTTTGTTGAGGTGCACTACGTGTTTTGGTTCGCACCAGTTCTCGTCATCGCTTCGTATCTCGTGCAAAGTGGCTGGACGTGGCTCGTCGCACTGCTGGTACTGGCGTACGATGCCCTCGTATCTCGATGCACACGGCAAGCAGTGGCAGGCGTTTCGGGCCCTGCGCGTGTGGAATCTCGTCGGGGGAAGCTACTTGAAGATGAAGATCTTACGGGAAGTCGCGACAAAGGAAAGCGTAGAGTCGAAGGAGAAGGGGAAGTATGTCTTTGGGTACCACCCGCACGGCGTCTTCGTCCACTCGCGCTTCGCTCTACCCGCTGGGAATTGGGAGGCGGTGTTTCCCAGTGTCGACGCGCGCAGTGAGTCTTGTATCCCTACTCAAGTCCGCCATCTTCACGGTCCCATTCTGCCATGCGAGTCTGTGGTGCGTCCCTAACTATCGTTCGATGTGACTAGCAAGCCCTCTCACACGTGAATATATCCATCAGGCTTGGCGCGGTAGACGCCTCGCGAGCGACTGCTGATAAGGTGCTCGCTTCTGGCAAAAGCGTCAAGATCTACCCTGGAGGCATCCCAGAGATGTTCGTCACCGATAGAGGCGCTAAAGACACTGTGCTCAT
>JAADXI010001195.1:0-10574 GCA_023337615.1 Pythium brachiatum | reverse complement strand
ATTGCCTCTGAATTGCCTACAGTATCATTCGCGCTGCATTGTACTGTATGGAACACTGTACGCGGCTCTCGTGGAGCAAAGGGGGCGATCCCATCTCGAGTGATCAGACCTCCAAGCCGGTCAGCCATCTTTGGTTGGCGTTTTGGGAAGAGCATCCACAGTCACGAGCCTCCATACCAAATCTTCAGTAGCTTCGTCGCAACTCGTTTTGCTCCACTCCGCACACCAGTTCCCTCCTATGTTCTATGCAATCATTCATACAAGCGCCACCCTGGATCCACCGCGTGGAGTGCCATACAGCACGGAGAAAACGCCCTTTGAATCGGAGCGCTAGTCGAGTGAGGTACAGAAGGTTTTCATTTAGAAGGCTGGGGCCGTCAAGAGAAACACCACGTTGTTGCCAAGAAAGGCAACAAGATGCCGCTGGTCGTACGTACAAATCCTCGGGTGCGATGCTATGCTGTAGTCAGGTTCACCAGCCATCTCAGTCGTGAGTCAACGTTACATAGCAATACTCTGTCCATAGCTCACTCGTACGAGTCATCAGTGAATTCAGCGAATGATTTTTGTTGCCTTGCTTCGTTCGGAGCTCCTGTGTTTCAGACAAGGAGTGGTTGGCTCCGGGCCGACTACTGCAGTCGGCTCTCCAGCGCTGCTTCACGAGCGAGTCCCGCACCACTACAGTGCGTGCATCTTCAAGTCGCACTCCATGTTCTTTGACGCAGTGCTATCGTACTCGGTCCTCGCGCATCGCGTTCTCCTCCCTCCAGTCCGTGCAAGTGTGTAGAGACCCCGCGCAATACGTACGTGACGTGAACGTGAGGCTCTCAAGACTCGCATCTTCCACGACGCACCAGTACGCGTAGCTGACTGTTTCGTTTGGATCCGCAGTCGATCTCCCTCCGTATCCGGTCCTCGCGAGTGAGGAGACATTGTGAACTGACGGCAACAGCAACAAGACGATCATTCCGAATACCACTTCATTTGTCAGAGTGATGCTCGTGATGACGCGGTCGTATATTTCTAGCGTCCATAGAGAACATTCGAACTCTGGATCGGACGTATACTTGTTGCGCTCACAGAACAGCCGCGTTTCGATGCAACTCAGGTGGCATTCTCAATCTTGATTGCCAACGGCAGGATGATGAAGAGAACTCTTCCTCGTGGCGCCGTGGCTGTGGCGTCCAGGGCCCGCGTGACGCGCACACTGCAGCTGCAACGAGTGCGCAACTTCTCCGTCGCTTTGCCTGAAGGATGGGAGCGGATTTTGCGTCGAAATGGTACCGAAAGCCCGCGTTGTCGTGCGTGTATCCACTGCTCATTCTCTGTGAAATGGTTCATATAGGCGAAGTTGTGTACTACAACTCGGCGCTTCGCAAGACCGTGCGAGAGCTTCCAGGTATTCCTCGTGAGCCAAAGGCCACTCCACCATCTGCCAGCTCAGCAGCGAATGGATCGGAGGATGCGGTGAAGACCCCTCCAGCCGACGAGGTCGCTACCCCGGAGACCCAGGCTGTGCCACACCACGAGCCGACCGAGAATGAGTTGTTCGTGCCGATTGATTTCAGCAAAGCCATGTCGATTGATGGCCACGAGTCGCAGGTCATCCACATCGATCTTGAGCCGCAGCAGTGCCTCCGTGCTGAAACGGGTGCTATGATTTACATGACGGACGGTGTGGAGATGGAGACCACGACGGCGGGAGGGTTCCAGCAGGGCGTGAAACGGTACGTGCATACCCACCGAGCATCTCATCAAGCGTGCGATGAACTGACTTTGCTATTGGCTTTAGGATGATGACTGGCGAGAGCTTCTTCGTCTCCCGCTTCACGTACCGTGGCGATACCAAGGGCGCGGTCGCGCTCGGCACGAGCTTCCCCAGCAAGATCATCCACTTGCGTCTGGAGGATTTCATCGGCGAGTCTATCATCTGTCAAAAGGGAGCGTTCCTCTGTGGCTCGGACACGATCAACATCGAGATGGTACGCTTCGATGGTTTGGGCACTGTTGCTTTCCTGATGATTGATCTTCTCGTCGTGTTCTGATAGGAATTCACCAAGAACTTTGGAGCGGGTTTCTTTGGCGGTGAAGGTTTCATCCTCCAGCGTCTCACTGGCTCAGGTGACGCGTTCGTGCGTGCATCTGGTGCTCTCATCGAGCGAGAGCTTCAGCCTGGAGAGGTGCTACGCATCTCGAGTGGCTGCTTGGTCGCGTTCGAGCCGACTGTGCATTACGATATCGCGATGATGAAGGGTGTGAAGAATGTCGTGTTCGGTGGCGAGGGTCTCTTTGTGACGACGCTCACGGGGCCCGGCAAGATCTTCTTGCAGAGTCTCCCGTTCGACCGAGTTGTTGGTGAGATCGCATCACGAGTCCCGGGAGGACGAGGAGGAGGCCCGATCATTTTCCCGTTCGGCGGTGGAGGAGGAGGAGGCAGCAGCGCTGGAGGTGGTGCAGTAGAAGGCGGAGCCGCGGGTGATGAAGCCGCTGCAGACCTCGGGTCTCCAGAAGAGGAATCCACGTCCTGGAACTCGTCAGCGGAGGAAGATATCTACGGCGGCGGTGACAGCAACAGCACTGAATCTACAGATGACTTCGGATACTCTGAAGGTGAAATACCCGACGTGGACGACGCAGCAGACACTGTCGTGGACTTCTTCAAGGGAATCTTTGGCCGCTGATCAATACAAGTCAAGTTCCATTTCACAGAGTGACTCCCTCGTTATAAGGACCAAGAGCTCTTCAACAACCCAGGTTGAAGTAACTGACGTCGCCACTGCCCGTGTCACTATCGTGAGGTGTGGACCCAGCGGGCTGTTCTTCTTCGACGGAATGGAGAAGCTCGTTGGGTCAGTGGGCTATTCGACGCCGAGAAAGAACAGCGAGTTGGAGAGCGAGACGCAAGGCTAGGATGGCGAGTGCGGCGATGGTCGTGTATTGCTTCGACACGCTCCGCTCGCACCTCACAGGCGACGAGGAGCCCGTGCCGGCCTTCGACGTCCATGAGACATAGTACGTACTGTACTCTAGTCACTCCACCTCCTTCACACGCAGCAGTTGTCTGATCTGTGTGTCAGTCCTCTGTTTGTGACGTGGGAGATCGAGCACTCGCCTGGCGAGCGCAACTTGCGCGGCTGCATCGGCACGCTGGCGCCCACCAAGCTGCAGAACCTGCGCGAGTTCACGTTCAAGAGCGCGCTCAAAGACCGCCGCTTTGATCCGATCCACGCGCAGGAGCTCCACCAACTGCACTGCTCCGTGTCGCTACTCATCGACTACGAGGATGCGGACCACTACGAAGACTGGGAGGTCGGTACGCACGGCATCCTCATCGAGTTCTACGACAACAACGGCAACCACTACAGCGCCACGTACCTGCCCGATGTGGCCAGTGAACAGGGCTGGACGCGTGTTGAGGCCGTCACGTCCCTCGTGCGCAAGGCCGGCTACCGCCGCAGCGTCACCAAGGCGCTGCTCGAGTCCATCAAGCTCACCCGGTACCGCAGCGCCAAGCACAAGCTCTCATACCAGGAGTACCTCGCGTACAAGCAGGCCCAGGCGACGATTTGAGTCGCATTCTATCGGCCATCGCCCCTGTATATTGATTGATCCGTCACACCATACTTCCATGTCAGACAAAACACACACCAATAAGTACATATCCATCTCGTAAAGCAGCTCCCAAACATATCTTGAAACTCGCCGTGCTGGAGATCCCAGGGGATCTTCTCACACGTATCTTTGATTGTTAGTGTTTTTCTGTAGGTTGGAATTGGGATTCAGTCACTCAAAGTTGTGGACGTCGAACGGGGATATCAAAAGGCAGTAGCGCAGACGATCTAGTGTGCGAGTTGCTCTGCTTGGGTTCGATCAGAAGCGCGAGGTCGCCGAGCCACTCGGGGGCGCGAGCTTGCTCGTACTGTTGCTGCGGTTGTTGAGGCGCTCACGGTAGTCGTCGTGGACACGATCGAGGAGGTTGCTGCTGGTGCCCAGCAACGGGTCGAAGTCGTCACTCATGTAGTCGCTCTCCTCCTGGCCGTTGCCTTCGTCTTGGGAGTCGAGGTACTGCGAGGCCGCGCGGCCATCGTTGTTTCCGCCGTCATCAGGTTTCGCGCTCGCTCGTCGGGTGCCTGGTGTCGAGCGCTGCCGCTTGCTCTGGGCTGAAGCGGTATATTGCGCCGCCAAGCGCGAGTACACGTCCGAGTGTGGAGCTGGTGGAGGAATCATCGACGCGCTCGTACTTTCGTTAGACTCGGACAGTGACGAGGAGGAACGTTGCGCTGGCGAGCGTGGGCGAGCGTGGTTCTCCGTCACTTCCTTCTGGAGCTTCATGTTCTCGAGAACTTCCATCATGCTGCTTCGCTTTGCCTGTGGCTTGATGGCAAACTTGCTAACCGATGTCCGTTCCGTCGGTGTCGTCGCACGAGGAGGCTTCACCACGCTACGATCCTTCAAACGACGAGAGCGAACCTTCTCGGAGCGGTTCTGCAGCACCTCGCGCTTCGAGACACTCTCGCGCGCGCGGTTCTTGTGGATGCCTGTAAAGTTGCTTGGGTTAGAGAGGCGGGAGAAGATGGAGTGCGACGACGCCGTGGAATTGGAATCGTCGCTTCGCAGAGTAGGCGAATCGTCCTTCGCGCCATCGTCATCATGCTCATCATGGAAAGAGTCGGTGCTGTCGCCACGGCCGGTGATGAAGCCACGACGAGAGCGCTCCGACAAGGAGATCGAATCCAAGTTGTCGCCCATGTTGTCGAGCTGCACGTGAAACTGGCGGCGTTCACGGTAGACACCACGAGCATCCGACGAGTCGTCACCTCCGCGCATGTCGACATCACCATCATGACCGTGGTGATACTCTTCAGCCATCTCATCGTCGTCCTCATCATCGTCGTCGTCATCAAAGTCGTTTGTCCACGACACTGGACCAGAAGGTTGGCGTCCAAACCCAGGAGACGGACTTGGTGTGGCTTGTGAACGGCCATCGCCACCTTGGTTCGACAAGCTTGAGTGGCTTCGTCCAGTGATGGAAGCCAACTGGGACTCAAGGTATCGGATATGGTCGCGACTGGCATTGAGTTTTTGTTGTTCCTGCACAAGTTTTTGGTGCAAGTGGTGGCGGTCGCGATCCATGTGCTCACGAACACTCTCCAACTCATCGCACTTCTGGCGGAGAGCAGCATTGCGCTCCTCAGACACTGACAGCAAGATACGAGTGCGCTCGTTCAGCGGAGTTCCCACCGGGTTAGGAGCCGGCTCTCCACTCGCCATGACCTTCTGCAGAGCTTCCTCGTAGCTATTCTTCAGCTGCTGGCTGCGCTCCCGCTCCTGCTCCAAGAGCTTCGAGATTTCACTCACTTCCACTTGCATCTTGGCCACTTCCTGCTCCTTCAGCTGGTCCTGCTTCTTCACGTCGACCGCCATCCCGAACAACATCTTCAACAGCGTTCGGGCTTCCGGAAGTGACTGCGTGCTCTCGATCTTGACCACAGCGCCTCCACCCTCAGAGATCTCGGAGATCTTCTCTTCCTTGTACTCGAGCTGCGCCTGGCAGGCCTCGATCCGTTCCTCGAGATCGAAGAGAAGCTGATCTTCTTCTGGTGTCAGTTTTCGCTCGGGTGAGCCAGCATTTCCACTGGTACGTCGCACGAACTGAGGAGCCTTCATTGGAGAAATCAGCACGTCGCGGATACTGCTCTGGGATGCAATCGACTTGCGTAAATCCGCTTCCATCCTGTCGCGCTGAGCGTAGAGCTTCTCCATCTCCTTCATCACGTTTTCACGTTCCTTCTGGAGTTGTTCAAGCTTGCGCTGCTCTTCGGCACGACGCTTCACCTCGTCCGACAACCACTTGGCCTCGTCGGCACGCATGTTGCCGACTTTATTACGACCATTCGCAGCCTGCGTACGACGAGCTTGGGCCTGTAGCTGCTGTTGCTGCTTCAATCGTGCCTTCGTGGCATTGATCTCCTCCATCTTGCGCTTGAGAACACGTTCTTGGGCTTCTTTCTGAGATCCCAGCTGCTGGATCTTTTGCTTGTCTTTCTGCTGGGACTTCTTCAGGCTCAAGATTTCTCTGTGGCGACGGTTGGCTTCTTCCTCGAAGCGCTTGCGTTCATCTTGCATCTTCTTGACCAAATCGACCTTCTGCCGCTTCATGTTACCAATCTCAGCCGTGAGCACGCGAAGTTGCATCTCGTTCTTCTTCTTCTGGTTCATAAACCGGTTCATCTCGTTCTGCTTCTTCTTCAAGTCCGTGAGTTCGTGCTCCTTCTCCTTGAGGTCGCTGGCCAACTTTGCTAGGCGACCACTGCCCGCACCGGCATCTCCACCCGATCTGATCTTGGTCTCAACCTGCTGGATCTCCTCAATGAGACGATCACGATCGACCTGGATGCTGCGCACTTGTTCCGCCATTTGAGCCATCTTCTGTTCGTAGAAACTCTTCAAGCGGTCGTAGTTTTCTTGGGCTTGGCGGATGTTTTGCACGAGCTGTTCCTTGAGCGAGATGTCATGCGCAAGATCCTGAACGGAATCGCCAATTTGGCGCTGCCGACGCTGGAATACACGCTCGCTTTCGGCCTCTTCCTCCGTCAACTCTAGGTTCAGAGCGAGCGAGCCACTACTGGCTTCCATATCCTCATCGCCTCCGTCGACCTCGCCAGCAGCAGAGTCGCTCGCTCCACCGTCCTCATCCATGCTGGCATCGTCTTGTAGCTTCTTCAGCATTTCGGCCTCACGCTCGATCTCCTTCTCTGCGCGGGCGAGGAGATCAGTATCGACCTTCATCTCTGGTTCCACGAACGAAGGCATTGAGCTGGAAGACGTCGGACCGAAAGTCATCATGCCTTCCGGCACAGAATTCATCATCGCTCGATCACGCTCCCGTTCAGCCTCTCGAAGCTTGTCCTGCAGATCCGCAATCGTCCGGAGCTGCTCCTGTAGCACGTTTGACGTCTTCTCGCGCGCACCTGGTGCTGTCAGCTCACCACCTTGACCTGTTTCCTCGACGCACAGGCGGAGATAGTCGCGCTCAGCTTGGGCAGCGATCATTTCCTCTTTCAAGTGATCCAGTTGCGTTCTGTTGCGCTTCAGCTCCGAGGTGAGTCGACCCACTTCATTCTCTGCTGTCTCGGCTCGTGAGCGGAGACTCGTGTAAGTGTCCGCATCCATCGGCATACCAATCATGTTCAAGCCGACGTTGGCCAGCTTGTACTCGCTCTCGGACATCCCAGGGTTGCGGAGGCGGAACACCTCAGCCTGCAGCATTTGTACTTGGCGACGAAGCTCGGCCGCCATTGCCGAGCCTTCATCACGGTTCACGACTGGCTTGTTCTTGATGTTACGTGCTCGGTTCGCGTACTTGAGGGCGTTCAGCGTCTCTTCAAAGTTCACGTCCGCTGGACTCACACAGCAAAGCATCAGCGTGCGGCTGTTGCCTCCCAGCGAGTCCTGCAGCATACGCGTGAGTTTCGAGTCTCGGTACGGCACGTGCACGCGGCCACGCTTCGAGTCGTCGCCCAGCGCACTGATGACGTTGCCCAGAGCCAGCAGACCCTTGTTGATGTCAATACCTTCTTTCAAGCGCTTGCCCTCGGCCTGCGTGCGCTTCTGTCGCTCGGAACCGGCCAAATCCACGAAATTGAAGTACGACGAGCGCGTCTCGTACTCGTCTTCAGTCAATTCGCCATCTCCAACACCGTCCAGTGGGATGTGCTGCACCATAGACACCGTGAAGATCGCGTGCGAGCGACTGGAATGCGCGTTCATGAGCGTGCTGCCCGTCGTACGGCTCAGCGTACCCCTCTCCAGCAGACGCAGACACTGATCCGCATCGTCCACCAGCTCTTCCACCGCACCGGTCACTTGAACCTCGCCTTTCTCCGTCTCACGCAGCGTCACGCGCGAATCGCCCGGCGCGTCACCAATCTGCACAAGCAGATCGTGGATCTCTTCACCGTACACTTCTAGAAAACGAATGCGAATCTCTGCGCGGTACTGCGGCTTCACAAGCGTCTTCGCATCCACTTGCTCGAACATGTAGGCGATCACACGCGGAATGATCCCGAAATCGTCCGGCGAGATGTGCACCGAGCTGCCGCTGCCCATCGTGTGGGTCTTGCCCGAACCGGTCTGGCCATACGCGAAGATGGTGGCGTTGTAGCCGTCGAACGCCGCGTTCACGAGCGGATCCACACACGACCAGATATCGCTCTGCGCCGCGTGCTTGCTGAACACGTAGTCGTACGTGAACGACCGGTTCTTGCCCATGACGATCTGCGTCTCATCCTCCACCACGGACACGCATTCGTCGCAGCGCTCGACCTTCTCGCGGCCGATCAGCGGCCGCACGCGCACCGCCACGCGCACAGAGGAGCCGTCGTCGTCCGCCATGCTGCCCATGGTCGCCATCGCGTCGCTCGTCCTCCTAGAAGCGGAGATTTCCCCAGGGAAGATGCTGCTGCTTTCCCTTCGAGGTGTCGACTTTTCCGCCTTAACGTGAGTCCACGCGTCGCTTGTCGTCACGCCGTGGAAGTGTTGGCGTTTTTGGGTTGGCGGTTTGTTGGCGTTTTGTTGTTTGTTGGCGCGGTGAGTTGTTGGCCAAGTGCAAGAGTTGGCGAAATGCTCCATGATGAAGAAAGGTTCTTTCGAGGCAAGTCAGCACACACCCAAAAACCCAAAGAGCCACCGGTGTGGGGACTGGGTACTGACCTAGTAGCAATCCGATTCTAAAAATATCAAAAAGAGGGCACGAATCATGAAAATGCGGATCAACAACTGAAACGCTTGGTAGTGACCCGGGCTGCCATCATGACCCGGTCCTTCACAAAAGATAAAGCATCAGATTATAAAAAATCCTGGTAGATTATGTATTGTGTTTTGGCTTGGAGTGAGAGAGAAGATTGTGCATCGCGTGGTGTTTGGGCTTGAAGTGAGCGAATATCGGTGGTTTGGAGTGGCAGATTATGCATCATGTGGTCTTTTGTGCTCGAGAAAGAGGAGAATCGACGGCTGGGAGGATTCTGGTGCTGGAGGCGCACTCTTACGAGGCCGACCAGGAGTGTGAGATGGGGGAGCAGAGACACCTGACGGCATCCGCGCTTCCATTCCGAATGAGAGATACCCATTGCACTTCGGCCTCTCCACTAGAGACTAGATGGGGCATACTCACGATTCCAAAGTCGATCTCAGCCTGAGTAGCCTGAGGGCATCCCGCCGAGGAACTTTGAAGACACCGTCGACCAGCCACAGAAGCATGGTCTCTCTGGCAGCCGGTGGTCGAGAAACTTGGCACGGACAGACTTGATTTCGTTCAGCCCGGAGGCGACGTCAGTTGGGTAGTACAGGTTCTCGCCTGTGAGCGTTTTCTTGCGCCACGCAACTACTCGATCGGCAGTATTGTGTGAGGCCCGGGAAGTATATACGACAGAGTCACCTTCTTGTAGAAGTCGAGCGAGAGCATGGCAAAGAAGTTGAACACTTGCTTCGACTTGTTCTGGTCGACAGGCCGACACAGTTGTCGAGGATCACGAGCAATATTTGCATCTTTTCGGGAGCCTCAATGCTATTTGCAATGTACTGTTTGCAGAGCTGCAAATGGTACTTCATTCGAAGCCTACAGAGCGCGTCGGCGCCTTTGCCTTGCCCTCTCTCATCGTAGAGCATGACAGTGTTGGTGTTGTTGGTGATATCCGCGATGACGAAGCTGTGGAGAGGTTTGAATTGAAGTAGTCCACAGCAGGGCGAGTGCTTCCGTAAGACGGCAGGGTCAACCTGCCACCAAAATCCTCGATTTGGATTTGTAAGCCTGGGTGCTGGCTCTGATCGTCGACTTGGCCGTCGGCAGCGTCCTCAAGGTCGGCTTCTGGGTTGATGGCCAATATCTCGTCTGGAAGCGGCTGCCCCGGAGCATTCAAGGCCGCGTATTCACACAAGCCATAACAGCGAGTCGCTGATTGATGGCTGCGTCCAAATGAGGTTTGAGCTCTTGCTTCAGTTGACTGCGATCTTCATCGGAGATTGTGGGATCCAGCAATGGGATTTTGATACGGGTGCACGAGTCACACTCGTCTTCTTTTGTCCGGGTGAGACGGACGACAGGGAAGCAAATGCTTGTATATTGGGTGTATTGGGCGTAGCGCATCACTCGCACGTCCTTTGCTTTGGTGCGCTGCTTGTATCATTGTCAGATTTGCGTCACTTTCTCCTCGGTGAAATACTGTCGCAGTCGGCGATGTTGGCAAGGGTTGCCGTCCTCAAGCTCCCAATTGGCCATGGTGTCTTCTCGCATGAACACGATCTGCTCCGGGATGTATGTGTGCCATGGGGGTGTGGGGTGTTTGAAGCCCATTCTTGAGAACATCTTTCAACCGAGTGATCATGCTGCCACCAACACCGAAAATCTCACGAACTAATGCGTCGGGAACGAGTTCTCTGATCAGTCAGAGTATCATCCCCTCCGCTTGGTTCTTCTCCTATTCCCCAAATTGGTTGAATGTCAACCGAATCTGTTCGACACGTTCTTCTCCGAGAAGTGCGTACGCCCGCTCTAGAGTCGTTGGCTTCACAGTCTT
>JAADXI010001194.1:0-10577 GCA_023337615.1 Pythium brachiatum | reverse complement strand
GCCAGGAGGGGGCAGCGCGGGCATTCAGATCCTCCGCGTCAACGAAGATGAGCCAGCGGTGCCATGGCCAGCGGCGACGAGCGACGTGCACAGCGCGGAGTTCGTGACGGCGCGCATCGCGCTTATGGAGACGCGGGGCATGAGTGTAGCTATGGCGACTCAGGTCCTCCAGACCCAGCAGTGTGAAGAGTGTAAGTGCAGGGTGAATGCGGAACATGACGGGGAATGTTGTTGTCCATGTCACTGCTCGTGCTGCTGCCCACCACTGTTTCGGTGCATGATCCACTGTGACTGTGCGTGTAACTGCCACTATGACCCGGATCAAGCCGACGCGGACGACGAGCCAAGTACCAGCCTTTTCAGTGGGGTAGTGGGCGAGATCGTAGCGGAGACGCCGTCGCAGGGTTCGGCTGTCTGCTGCGGAGCGGCTGACGCCGGCACGGCCAGCACCGGGGGTGCGGGGATCGGCGGGTACGGTGGAGCGGGCGTCAGCGACGAGATCGAGATGAGTGACGATGAAGACGATCGAGATCCAGGAGACCAAGCTGACGCCGTGGACGGTCGCACGAGTGGGGACGGTGAGAAATCACCAGCAACAGCTACGGGCGACGAGGATGCGGAACAGCGGGGGTGAAATCAGCGTTCCACTCGCTCAACCGGACTCAGCTATGGCGGACGAAGCAGCCGCGACTGCTCTGAAGCCAACCACGCCAAGCGCTCTCTTCCAAGAAGTGGTCGAAGTCCTCCAGCGGGTGGATGAGGAGGCACTCGAATATGGTTCGCGTCTGCTGGCCGAGCTGTTCGAGGCAGCGTACAAGTCGGCGATCAAACCAGGTATGACCAAGAAGAAAGCCAACGACTTACCAGCAACTACCGACATGGAACGAGAGCACCTGCTCGCCTACGGCACTGTGCTTATCAACGCGCACAAAGCCGGGTTTCCTAGAGCGTGGGGAGCGCTGCGGGACCTTGCTCTCGCCTCCGCGAAGTCGAGTTGGACCTTCTCCAAGATCCTCCAGGATCGAACTAGTGCAGCCCAGGCACCACGCACCGCACCGGCGAACGTCTGGACGCAACGCACGCAACCGACTTCGCCAACGTCGCCGAGCACGCCGTTGGCGACCCAAGAAAGATATGTGTTCGACGCTGAGACGTACACGGCCGAAGAGATCGAACGCTACCGCGAAATTTGTGAACAACCACACGTCTTTCCGGAAGCCACCCGCCAGCCCAATCCCGACGAATGGGCGATCATGACCGGCATCATGAGCGGCAAGATCCTCGCCCGTGCCATGCCTCAATTCCTGAAGCGGTGCTGTTCACTGAGGCAATTCACGTGGTTCCATCAGGAGACAGTTCTTCGGGCGGAAGGCGAACTCTGGACGCCCCTCCCAACGAACTCGAAGATGTACAACTACAATCAATCCTCCCGACGCATCATTACGGAGATGCGCCAGAGCGCAACTCATCAACAGTGGTCCGATGAACGCCTCGCAGTGATGCTTGACAATATCAAAGCGGCCTCCTACGATAAAACGCGACACGCCCTGCACCTGCACTTCTACACGAAGGAGATCGCTGCTCAATGGGAGGGAATGTCAGTTCCGTTCCGTGCGTCCAAGCTCGTGCTCCGCAACCCTGACTCCCACGTTGGAACGTCGGAAGTAACTACGACTGCCAGCGGCGCGAAGGTCAACGATGGACTGGCGAACGACCGCTACCAAGCGCACTACAAGATCCGCCTTTCGAACGTCCCGCGGACGCTCGACATCGACCGCCTGGCGGCGTATTTGCAGGAGCTCACCGGCGATGCGATGAAGATTGGAGTGCCTCTCGACTCGTACGGGCAACATTCCGACTGGTCCCTGCTCTGCGATTTATACGGTAAGACGGCGGCGTGTCCACCGGCCCTGCAAGACATCCATCGCATCATGTGGGCTGATCACCCGATCATGGTGCAGCACCGGCCGAGCGCGGGTTACGCTGCGTGCCTCGCGTGCGCGCAGATCGGACACCAAATGGCGGCCTGTACGACTCCTGAGGCCGAGCGCATCGGTAAGACTACGCTCGTCGTCACGGCGGGACAAATTGAACGGCTCTCTACCCACCGTTCGACGTGGGCGTCGTCCGACGAAGCATTTGCTGTGTTCCAAAACCTTGGACAACAGCCAGCGCCAGCGGCGGACAGCTCTGGGGGAAGTGACATGAAGGACAAGCAACTAGATGCGACGGACGTAACGGAGAACAAGAGCGAGCACGGCCAGAGTGACAGCACCATAGGAACCAACAACGGTTCGAGCTCGGAGAGATCCGCAGGCTCGACCAATGCGGCGCAAGAACAGGCAAGCAAGTCGAAGAACACGTGGAACACGGTGGGACCAAACCGCGGAACCAAGAAGAAGAAGTCCACGGCACAGAAGACCAACAAGCAGCAGGCACCAGACAACGAGGCGCCCAAAACCTTCCGTCGGGGCACGGCCGTGGACCTCTCGAGGGTCATCGACATGACTGGAGACTCTGACGAAGACGACGAGGTCTCCGAAGAGGAGAACGATGACGACGGCCGACCAGTGGGGGCGGATTCGCACAGCCAGCAGTCACCGTCTGGCTCGAAAGGGACTCAGTCAGGACGTGGATGGAACAAGAAGAACCAAGCAGTCGACAAGACGCAACAAGAACTTGACGATGAGGCAGCACTCCAATACGCACTGAAGCTCGCGCGCCTGGAGAAGTTCCGCACGGTTATCTTGGAGCACGTGCTGCAGGAAGAACCGTGTTTTTCGTCATCCGAATTTCAGGCGGCGATCACACGAGCTCTGGAACATGTTCAGCCTGCGTCGTCTGAGGCGTGGGTCCTCGAAGCCATCAACGGGAGACTAGCCGACACGCTGGGCACAGGCAACTGTCAATTTTACGCGTTTGCAGAGGCCATGCACCAACAGAGTATGAGTGCTGCCGCGGACAAGGGCCACCTGGTGGAAACCACTATGCTAGCCAAATACGGACTGTGGCTCTCGTCCAAACTGGTAGACGATGAAGAAGAACTTCTCTGCAACATGTCTGACATCCTCGCAACACCGAACGGAGTCAACGTCGACGAATCGAAGCCAGAACGACAGAACCGCATCGCCACACACTTCGCCGACCTTGCCACCAGTGACTCAGCCGTATCGTCAAAACTACCGGAGAAACTCGGGGGCGGGTGGGACACCCTCCGGATGCTGGCCCTCCTCGTGGACCGACCAATCTTTCTGATCTCTGAGCACAAAGGACGCCACGACGTGTACCTCAACGTTATCCAACCACAGCTAGGCAAAAAGGGCAACAGAACGGCGACGATCCTGCAACCCGGGACCAAAGAGTGGCTCAACATGCTCCGCGCGGACGGAACCACTGACGGCCACGCTCCACTGGTACTGAATTATCGCAACGACCACTACGACGCGATTCTCCTCGACCGCCACGAGCCGGTGCTTCCACTAGTCGCCACCCGGCGTCAAACGAAAATCACCGACCTCGTACCAGCGCTTCCATCCGTAGATGATCTAATCAACCAGAGCAAGACGGACGCGGGCCGCGGAGCCACTCGCCGCGAAGGCCTTGCCGGTGACGCCAGCCTCACGAGCGACGACTTGACTGATTTTCTCGTGAACACCAGCTGGTCGACTGTGGAGAAACGAGAAATCATCGGCGTGCTCGTGTCGGGTGCCACCAACCTTCGCGAACTCCTGACCTTCTCAGTGGTCTCCATCGGGGAACAGAGCGAAAGCGAGGAAGCAGATGATGACGACGACGCCATGCCTGACTCGTCAGGCTCACTTTTCTCCCCCGAAAATGTCGACTCACCCATGGCGAGTCAGTCGTCCTCCCAGGCATTCTCCTTACCATCGCAAGGTGGACGCGACTACCGGGAATGGGCGGACGAGATGTGGGCGACGGTCCGCGAGACGTGGCTGGAACAACACAACCAGACGCTGCCCGATCTGACAGATCAAGTGGCGCTCCGGAGACTGGCTTTGGCAGAACCAGCAGTCCTCTGCGAAATCGGCCGGTGGTGCGACCATCCGCTCATCTTTCTCGATCACTTTCGTCCGGAGACCATCAAAGAGTGGATGGAGGCGAAGCGCCATCAATACTTGATTGAGAGGCTCACGAAGATTGGCGACACTGTGCAAGACCCCACGGCCCGTGAGTTCCTTCATCGGTGGCTGACAGGCCTACGTACCAGCGACGACCGAACACTGGTGCGAGCACAACTTCGTGACGAGACGGCTTGGAGCCTGCTCAAAGTCCACGCTCCCCTTTTGCTCAAGGGCGCCACTGCTGTTCCATTCGTGGCCAGGGACTACTCGGTGAAGAGCGCTTACATCTTCGTCTTGGACGAGCTGTTCCCGTCGCTTGCACGCACAGTCGTCGCAACTTACGGAGGACAAGCTTTCCACGATCCCCACGTGCCCGTCTCACTGCCTGAGGCGTATCAACAATCGGTGGAACTCCGAACTGCTTTGGACGCAGCCGTGAAGGATAAGTCCTGGCAGCCCATTGAAGCGTTCATGACCCTGCTGCCACTACCCGAGGGTGAGGCGGCGGGCTCCCAGTACTAAGGGCACCGCGGTGCCACAGCCGTCGGCGTCGACCACAGACGATCGACGGCTTCCGGCGGCCGACATGGCCGCTTGGATCGCCAGTATAAACGCCGGGTTCCAACGCTCACCGTCCTCATCCACAACCCGATACCCACGCGGCTCTACCACCGGCATTCTCACGCAGAATGTCCGGGGTTTTCGAGACGATGGTAGGCTTCGCGAGACGTGGATGAGTGGGTGGAAGCAGCGGGTCGAGGGGCAACTCGTCACGATAATACTGCTTCAAGAGACGCACGTCACAACACAAGCCGAGGCAGACGCGCTGGAACGAGTTTGGTGTCGATGCTGGGGTCGCAGTCCAGACGCAGCTCGGCCCCTGTCTTTCTGGAGTGTGACTGCATCGCGAGCGGGCGGCGTTGCGAGTCTCCTGCATCCATCGCGAATCGGACAACTTACCACTCAGCCCACAACGCTGACGGGGCGACTGCTTCACCTCTGCTCTGACTCGGAGGTGGTGCTGAACGTCTATGCGCCCAACGTACGAGGCGAGCGGGAGGAATTCTTCGCTTCTGTGGCGACGGAAGTAGCACCAACTGCGCGTCAGGTATGGATCGCGGGCGATTTCAATTGTGTTGATCAGCCATCTTTTGATCGGGTCACCAATGGCGCCTGGGGCGGCACGACAGGAGAAAGTCCGGCGTTGGAACGACTCTGTCAGCTGCTCGACATGGTGGATTGTGTCGACAGCAGCCACTACTCCAGCGCACAGCAACAACTGAGCACGCTAACGTACTGGCAAGGTGATCATGGCACCCGGCTCGACCGCTGCTACGTCATCGGCTCCACCGCGCGTGGGTAATCGGCTCCCTGAACGTGACGCTTCACGGTCAAACGGATCACTGCGGCGTCGTCACTTGGTAGCGCGACCCAGCCTGCTCCCGGTTACGAAAACCACTGCAACCCGCGCTGTATCCAATCGCGGGACGGGACGCGGACCAGATCGATCGCACCATTGGGAAAGAACTGGGGCATGTGGCTGTGGCGGCGGAACTTCGCGGATGCGGCTGGAAGGAGCTTCGGGTGCACGTGGAGGACAGGCTGAAGGCCATCAAACAGTTGGAACGACGACGTGCGAAGCGGCAGCGCAAGCGAGCAGATATGCGGCAGCGGCGGAACATTCGCACACTTCGCGATCTCATCACTTACGTGGAGCAGCGGGTGAATCGACGGAATCTCGGCCGGCGAGGTACGCAGATCCTGGAAAAAAGCGGAAATTCCGCACAGTTGTTCCGGCGCTTTGTTCACATCGATCAGCAACGGCTCATTCCTAAACTCCAACGATCGGCAGCGAGCACGTTACTGGCGGCAGCATCCACAGCGAACGTGATGGCCGCGGAATGGAAACCCCTGCTAGGGCAAGTTCACGCGACCGTGCTTGGAGATGACAAAGGCAGAGAGTGCCACAGCCTGTATCGCATCCCCGACCACCGCCGTCTTACGGACGCCGACAACATCCAGCTACTAGCGCCGATCACGACAGAGGAGGTGGAAGCGACGCTGGCGACTCTCGGACGACACAAAGCCGCAGGTCCCGACCGACTCAATAACGATTTCTTCCACGAACGTGGTGACCGAAGATGCCGACGTTGACTCGCGAGTTTAACAAGGTGCTGCAGGGAGGCGAGATGCCAACCAGTTTTGCCGACGCGATCATTGTTCCGCTGCCAAAGACGGGCGACCCGACGGTAGCAACCAACTACCGCCCGATTTCTCTGCTGCAATCGAGTTACAAACTCCTCACGAAGATCCTGGCAAATCGTATCCAATCCAGTCTCAGCCGAGTGATCAACGACGACCAGAACGGCTTTGTGCGCGGACGGGCCATGGCTAACAATATCCATCTTATGCAGGCTATTCTGGAGCAACTGTACTCCGCACCCTCCGTGGCTGCTCGCGACAACCCGGCGGTTATATTCTTGGACTTCAAGAAGGCGTACGATACCCTCGACCGAGCCTTCGTGCACCAAGCCCTCCAAGATTTCGGCTACGCCCCGTAGTTCGCAGATCTGGTTGACCGCCTCCACGGGAAGACGCGAGCGCAGTTGCTGGTGAATGGCGAGCTGTCCGAGCCGTTTGAGGTCATCACTGGCATCAGGCAAGGGTGCCCGCTCGCGCCGCTACTCTTCCTCATTGCGGCCGAAACGCTGAAGCACGCGCTCGATCACGAGCCACGCATCCGCGGCATCCGCTTCCACGGGGCCTACAACGAACACATCCACACTCTGTCAGCCTTTGTGGACGACTCGGTCGTCTTCCTGGAGTCGGGCGCCATGGAGGAAGCTCTCAGCGATGTTCTCCGGAAATTCGCCGCCGTATCTGGGCTCCAAGTCCAACCTCAGAAGAGCCACGCCATCGTTCTGAACAAGCTGTGTGTCGAGGACCGACTTGGCGAGTTCCCGATCGTTCCGGTGGGCGAGACGGTCCCTTATCTGGGAGTGGAAATGGGCCTCACGGACCTAGCTGTCGCGAACTGGAACAAACGATGTACACGGATGACCACGCGGCTCGGAGCGGTCAGCCAATACGCAACAGGAGTGAGTGATCGCATCCAGGCCATCAACCTAGCCTGTATGCCAAGTCTCCTCTTCACCGCCAAATACTTCACACCGCCGCCCAGCACGCAACGTACAATCGACAGCCTCTGGCGGACTTACATCTGGCAAGGCACCCTGACGAAAGAGCCGCAGCGGGCTCATAAACTGGCAAGCGAGATCATGCATCTCCCCAAAAACCTGGCGGGGCTCGGCCTCCAAGACTACCGGGGAGCCACGCTCGTCCAAGCAGCGACGACCATCCTCACGCGGCACGCGCGCAGCCACGACAAATATTGGGAAGCTTTCCACAGTCTGCTCCAAACCCGCGTCTCAGGTAACCACGGCCCAGTGCTCACCGCCTATCCGACAGCTCGCTCATCGGTATCCGTGGCAGCCGTTCGCTCCGGGCAAGACGTGTACGCCATCGGCTTCCGGGCTGTTTGTGTCGCTCTCAGGCTGAACTACCACAGACCCACGGCGCTGGCTGATGCTCAACTGGCAGTGGCAACATCGATCCGACCGGAGCAAGTCGGCCTTAAATGGCTCACAACCCAGGCCGGCCAAGTTACGGTCAGTGCGGCTACGGGACGGGCCTGGCGTGAGCTGGGTCAGCTCACGTACGCGCAAATGCCGGCAGAACTGCGTTCCTTCTGGCTGCACTTCCCGTGGTACAACAACGACTGAATCCGCGATGCTGACGGCGAACCATTGACGAGAAACGACTTCAGTTGGATCGGCATCCACACGCTGAAGAAACTCAACCTCATCCAGCTCAACGACACGACCTTCACGTTCACGAACCCACTCATCGCAGGCATCGCGAGTCGCAAGACCACTCTCCAACGACTGAAAAGTTGGATCTGTTGGCTCATCGGTAGCCGCGCCGTCCTTCCCGCTGACCCAGCTGGAGTTGACTCGCTACGGGTCTACGGCATCGACCGACATCCAACCTTTGACGCCTACGAGTGGCGACTTGTCGACACGACGCGAGCGGTGGGCACACGGATCACGACGAAGTGGAACGCCGATCCCCTGGCGCTACCCACCAATCCGATGGTCATGACGACCGCCAAATGGCGAACGGCAGTGTCTTTCGCAACCACAGCAGCGGCTACGACGACGGACGCCGAGATCCAAGACCTCCAAGACCTCCAAGACGCCAAGAGCTACCTCGACGGCCACCCGGCACTCCAACACGGTCCCACGATGCTCCAATGGGCGTCCCAAGCCCCTGCGGCCAAACACTCGACCGTCCTCCGAACCCTCATGAAGAAGACCATGAGACCCGTGAACGACTCCCGCGAACGTGGGCTGGTGAAGGCCATCAAACGCCTCGAACGCCAGCGGCTCGTCAACCCCAGCATCAGTATCCCTCTCTAAGCTACTTCCCCGCAACGCCTGACGCGTCGACAGTGGGGGGTCACCGCACAACAGCAACTCTGCAAATACCGACTCGTGTTGGGTGGACTGAACCTCCGTGATGAGAACGGCGAAACCCTGCCGTGCCCCCACCTATTTCGTCCGACAGCGGAGCCCCTGACCGAGACCCACGTCTTCTGGACGTGCCCAGGTGCTGAGCGCTTCTGGTGCCTGCTTCTCCGGCGGTGGACCCAGCAACCTCAAGCCTACTCCCCTGGCGAACGCGCAGCTTTTGTTTTCGCCGTCCAGGTGCCGCCACTCGCGGCAGCCCATCGGCACGACCTGGAAGCCCTGACCAACCGACAACGCGCCATCTCGTTGATCATCCAACGTGTGTGGACCGTTGTAGTCCACGTCAGCACCCAACAACTGTGGCTGTGCCGGAACGCCGCCGCTTTCCAAGACGAGCGCCCAACGTTGCCAGGACGTTGAACGAATTCGCAGCTACAACAACATACGTCTCGTAGGCGAAGGCCTGGATCTGTTGGCACTCACTGCATGCATCGACGGAGCGTTGTGGAAGAAAACAGTCTTGAAGATCTGGCCAAGTGCGCGTCACCTTGGTTCGTCTGAACTTGTCAGTGTCCCCATGGAGATCGGTATCCGAGTGATCGCCCAGTCTGACGATGATTTCAAAGAGCTGGGCGAGCGTATGGCCGATGGGGACATGTTGGATCTCGACTACATGGCACGACGAGAGGCAATGGCGGAGTTTGCGGTGGCAGCGAGTATGGTTTACGACTCACGTGTTTGCAACCGCCTTCGTATCCCCGTTCGGCTCGAATTGAACACAAACGCGAACACCGACATTGCTATGTGGCTGGGTGGGATCCTGCAGCTTTTGATTGTGCAAAAGAACCATGACATGCGAACCGACCAGAGTCCGTGGATCAAAGAACGGGCACGGTTTGAGATCATCGAGCTGGGGTTTTGTTCCAGCGCGAAACCTGTGCTGGAGGAGTACGGCGTGCACTATCTTCACCAACTCACGAAGCACGGTGTCGGCGTTCGCGATTTACCCGCGTCCAGATTCTCCACCCCCGCCATGACAGAGGCAAAGACGCGCAGCGTCAGTACAGCGCTTCGTGGCTTGGTAGGCATTCCAGTACGTGCATGTGAGACTGCTTTTCGTGGTGTCGAGTCCGTGGTGATCTCCCACACAACCAGGTCAACGCATTTCATGGCGTTGCTTTCTGCCATTCAAGCCAGTCCTTCGGTTGGCAGCGTCCAAGTCCTGGTACCGCGGGTCCCGGACTCAAGCACGGTATGGCGAAGCATCGCGTATGCGCTCTTCAGTAGCCACAGCGATCAACAGGTGACTCGGCTCGAGATTGCCTGCCCAAACCTCCGACAGACAGACGTTGATGCGATGGCCCAAGTACTTGCAGCTCACGATCCATTGCAAGCGCTCATGGGAAATCACAGTCAAGTCAGCGGCGGCTCTGTTTCAAGCAAGTCCTTTTACCTCACCGATCCCGATGGCAACGAGAATGGACACAAGTACGTGACGTGTTACCGTATCCCACAATCGTTCTGGTTATCGACAAGCGAACGGATTCAAGGCCCTGGTCTGTGCTCCTGCCTGGATGGGGCAAAGCGTGGATCGATCCGCCCGACAAACGCGACTGTATCCTGGCCGAATCCAGCACTGTGTCTAGTCGAGGTGGCATTCGGCAGCTTGTGATCACCAAAATGGCCGCTTGTTCCCTGATCGCGATGGCGTCTTTCATCCAGTTGGTCGGCCAAAACCAGAGCATGGCAGAAACTTATTGTGATTGAAAAATTGTCGATATTGTTTTACCGAATAAGTGATTGTCCTGACGTGGCCAATCCTCTAAGTATTGTGACAATTGTTCTGATTGATTGTTGCTGTGATTGTGCGAATTATTGGCGTGATTGTCAAATTTCTGTCCTGTTTTCCGACTTTTATCGGTTCATTTGAGCATTTCCTCCAATGTTATCCTTGCTGACCTCCGAG
>JAADXI010001193.1:0-10580 GCA_023337615.1 Pythium brachiatum | reverse complement strand
GCGCAACTCAGAATATTTCCGTCGATCTGAGACAGTAATAAACCGTTTCTATTGGCTATCTACAATTTAAATTGCTATCCAGTAGCCAATCATGATCAGCTAAACTGATCCAAGTCTGAGTCCAGAGTGTAGCCATCACTTCAGAGCGAAATTCAGCAGCTTCGATACAATTGGTGTCCTTTGCGTATATTCCGCATTGTACTTCTAGCCAGAGCCAACGCTCGATAATGCGAGAGCTACTACTGCAATCACTGCGGTCAGGATGCTCGCCTGATGCTTACGTGATATGCCGGAAGTGGACGCTGCCAAACGCGATAGCTTGGTCACTGTGGGGCACGTGAGGTTGAGCCATCTCGATTCATTCGCTTTCTGCGTGCTGTCTCCTGGGTGGGAGATGCCCGTCGTGAAGCGAGGCGTGTCTCCGACGACCCACTCGCAGCACGGATCCCCCAACTCCTGGCCATTGGTCTGACCGTCGTTGTCCGAGTCTTTCTTGCAGAGTTCGATGGACCACTCGCGCGCAGAGAAGATGAACGCCTTGCCAAATGCATTCAACGCACCGGTGCCGTTGAGTTGTACGTGGCCTAGCCCCTTGGACCCGGTGACTTTGGCGCCGTTCGGCAGCATGGATATGTACTTGGGCTTCGCTGCAACATGATGATGGGATGTCACTACCAAGAGAAGAAGAAGGAGGAGGAGTGGCGAGCCGTGGAGCTGCATCGTAAGGTCGCAATGGAGGCATGCAGCAGGAGGGGAAAGTCTTTTATTTGCGTCGGAAAGCAGCGAGTAATTATAGAAAACCACGGGGTGGGATATGCATTCAACGAGCTGCTCATGCCGGTGGAGGGACGTGCGTTCATCACAGCGCCAATGCAGCGAAGCCAGCCACAACACCAGCTACAAGAGAAGTGTACACAGGAGTGGCGGTTGACACGGCAGTTGGAGATGGCGTCGTAGAGCTGGCCGGCGAGCTCGACTTGAACGGAGCCGTTGTGGTATTGGCAGTCATATACTCTGATGCGTCCGAGGAATCGGACGAAGCAGTCGCAGCTGATGGGGCAGGCGTGGCTGTGCTCGTTTCAGCCGCTGGCGATCCTGTCTTACCTTCAGCACTGCCAGTAGGCGGAGCTGCCGTCGTGGTGGAGGTCGCGGCGGACGCTGGGGCAGCCGTCGGAGCTGTCGTCTTGGCGGTAGTTGGGGCGGAGGTTGGGGCCAAGGTCGGAGCTGACGTAGGCTTCGCTGAGCACGAGTTGGCGGACAAGATCGATGCCGTGACTTTCATGGCAGCATCGCCTGGGTTGGACACACCGCTCGTGAACTTGGGCGTGGCACCCGTCGTCCACACGCAGCAAGGGTCACCCAGCTCTTCGCCGTTGGTCTGGCCATCCCCGTCTGAGTCAGCCTGGCACAACGCTGTGGTCCACTTGTTACCCGCCTTCGCGAACGCCTCGCCGAAGGGATCCAGCGCGTCACTGTCGCCCGTGCCGTCGGCGTGGCCGAGTGCAGTGATGCCACTGACCTTGGAGCCGTTCGGGATCAGTTTGACGTACTCCGGTCGAGCGCTCACAGTGACGAGCAGGGCAGCGAATGAGGCCGTGAGCGTGATGAAGATCTTGTTCATCGTGATGAGCTTTGGTTGTCTTGCGTAGGAGATGAGGAGATTGAGAATGAAGACTGAAGGAGGAGCTGTGAAGTGGGTTTGATAGCTTGAGTTCGAGCCGCTGGATCCGGTGGTGTTTTATTGTGCGTCCAGACCCACGAGAAGCTACAACTGGACCGCTGGGAAGGAAGCAACCACGATCATGACCCCGTGGCTCGCTGAAGACCACGAAAATGCGCGTGACGATCCAGTTGTTGAGAGCTCCAGCGCATAATGGGTTCAAAATGAACGGACGGTTTCAGTTATCTGATTGGCTAAATTACAAAATACCGGAGCGCCTGAATCGGTTTGCTGGCTTCAACGGCGTGCAAGCGCGTGTCCATCAGACTCTACACGAGCCGCACTGAACGCCGCAGAGCTGACCTCGACTGAAGAAGCAACATTCTAATGGAAGAGTTCGGTAGCAACCCACCGCTTGAATCGCGTCGGTGCCTCCACAAATGGATCTGCGGAACGCATATCTGCGACGTGTGAGCGATGAGGTTACGAAAGTGCACATTGCTCATTTACCACTCAATTTTACCACACTGAGATTACGAAAGTGCTCATTGCTCATTTACCACTCAATTTTACCAGTGTGAGAATGCTGCAACTCCAGCAGCCACGCTAAGCACAATAGCAGGCGGGATCGATGCGGCGCTGGAGGTAGTCGCCGCTGGCGCTGGTGTGGCCGTGGTCACCGAGGAGGCTGATGTTGCAGAAGGTGTGGAGGTCGTGGTGGTTGGGGTAGTAGTCTTCGTCGTGGTGGTAGACGACGAACCCGATGAGCACGAATTACTCGCCAAGACTGACGCAACGACAGTCTTCGTGGCGTCGCCTGGGTGGGAGGCACCGGCCGTGAACTTTGGGGTTCCGCCCGACGTCCACACACAGCACGGATCGCCCAGCTCCTCGCCGTTCGTCTGGCCGTCGCCGTCCGAGTCGGCTCGGCACAGCTCAGTTGTCCACTTGCGTCCAGCAGCGTCAAAGGCTTCGCCAAACGCATTCAGGTCGCCGCCACCCGACGAATCCTTGTGGCCGAGGGCGTCGACACCGGCAACATTCGCGCCGTTCGGAAGGCGCGACACGAACTCGGGCTTGGCGTCGGTCACCACCACGGCGGTGGCCAGGCAGGAGAGAGCGTAGATGACGTTCATGGTTGGCTTGCTGGAGAGACTTGTCGTGGAGGAAGAGACTTCGAAACTGAGCTTCCTCGGCTCCACGAGCTCACGCAGGCTTATCACTGAGGCATCGATTGACGCCGGGAATTCCTCCGGGCCACCAGTGTCCGTTGGCCTGTGTCACATGCCAGCTGGAGGCGGCGGCGTCCATCATTCAATCGTGAATCAATGATCCACAGAAGAGTGGCGTCCTTCAATCCCCATGTCGCAGCCTGCGTGGCTTGCGTGTTTCCACCAACCGGATTAATCTAGGAGCTCTGATTGGGTAATCGGCGATCCCAATCAGGCATTTCATTGGTTAATATTACAATGTAGCCATTGAAGATGGACAAACCTTCCGGGAAAGATCTCCAGCAAACATCAACGATGCGACCGCAAAGGCTCCAGGGGATTGGCGTCACTGAAAGTCTGATGCCTCGAGCTGAGGCGTGAGGCCTTCATCAGATCTTCTGCGCCTTTCGAAGCGCTATCAGAGAAGCCGAGACACAGATGATGGAGGCGCCGACGACGCTCCATCCGCTGATCTGCTCGCCGAGGAAGACCTGGTCCCACACAAACACACAGACCACGTCCAGGTAGCGCATGACCGAGGCCACGCCTGCTTTCTCGAGCTGGAAGCCCTTAGTCAGGAACGACAGGCCCATGAAAGTGAAGACGCCCGTGCCGATGACTGCAAGCCACAGCGAAATGGTGGAGGGTATCACAAAGTGCTGCGTAGAATACAAACGCCAGTGATGAGAAAGGTGTGAGTGAGAGACTCAACCGAGTGAGCACGTACCCGCTGGAAGATCGCAATGTAGATGAACGCGACCGAGCTGCTGAAGATCATGAAGTAGTGGAGGATGACGAGGAAGTGGATGTGCTTGAGCTTGCGCACGGAGATAAACACCAGCGCTTGGAAGACGGCACCAAGCAATCCGGCAGCATACGCGTCCCACGAACCAACAGCTTCTGACTCGCTGTAACCGAAGAGGAACTCAGGACGCACGACGCAGATGAGACCAACGAAAGACGCGAGAGCGCACAGAAGACCCATGCTGTCGATTGCTTCGCCAAGCATGCAGGCACCCTGTAGCGACGTGAGAGTTGTGAGATCATGATGCATGCTTGGATGAATGGCGAGATGGTAACGTACGAGGAAGAACGTGATGACGGGGCTCATGAACACCAGCACACTGGCGTCGGCCAGTACCATTTGGGACATAGCGTAGAAGGCGAATGCAATGGAAGTGAAGCCGACGACGCAGCGAACAAACACCATGAGGTGGTCTTCAGACTTGATAAACACGCTCTGCCCGGTATACCGAATCACACCCTGTCACCAAAAGGAAGCGCCGGTCAGCACGTATCCGATAGATACAAATGAGTGAACCGGATTGGCTCACGTAGTTGATGCACCCGGAGATAGACGAGCGCCAGAAGACGGCTTCCATGGAGCTCATGGAGTAGGTCTCGTACTTGACCATCGTGGACATGACGCTGAAGCACACGGACGAGAGCGCCACCAGCGCCATCCCCATCAACGCATGAGGCTGCGACGGCCGCTTGTCAGCATTCAGCTGCGTCACGGGCAGCAGCAACGGCGCGGTCTCCGCCATTGGAGCGGAGGAGGACATCACTCGGGCCCGTGAGCCGAAGGGATGCTCGAGCGTCGCGCGGTCACTAAGTTAGGAGTTCGGTACAGTACGTCGCTATCGCAAAGAGCGCAAAGCTTGCGCGCCGCGAAAATGTTTTCGCGCCATTTTGTTTGCCAAGCATTCACTCATTCCTGCGACATGGTACGAAGCGCTGTTTGTGCAAACATTGAAGACTCAGATCTGAATCAAAAGAGGGGCTTGTATTCGAGATGTGAATTTTGATTTGTGAATTTTAGGATAGAGGGAGGAGAGGAGAGAATCCAACAATTGGGTGCACTGGGTGGAGTCGTCATTGCTCTTTGACAACCATGCAGCCTGTACGCTGTTGCGCTGTTGTGGCACGTTGGGTGCAACAACGACCTTCACATCGACAACCATCGATGACGACACGCGATGTTAAACAGCCACAGGTGGATACAGAATGGAAACTTGTAGGTACGAGTGATGGCATCGATTGTGAAGGGTTTACCCCTTAATCTACCGTATCTTACAGCACCTTGGCCTTGCGCAGCGCGATGATGCTGGCACAGGTGCAGATGATCAGCGCGCCCACGACGCTCCAGTGGTTGATGCGTTCGCCCAGCAGCACCGCGTCCCAGATGAAGACGCAGACCACGTCCAAGTAGCGCATGACCGAGGCGATACCGGCCTTTTCGAGCTGGAAACCCTTGGTGAGGAACAACTGGCCCATGAACGTGAACACGCCCGTGCCCAGCAGCGCCAGCCAGAGCGTCGCCGTGTCTGGGGCCACGAAACGACGCTGAACAAACGCCATGTACAACACCGACCCCATGATGCTGAAGAGCATGAAGTAGTGCACGACCACGTGCATGTTGATGCCACGCAGCTTCCGCACCGTGATGAAGACGAAAGCCTGGCCAATCGCTCCAAGGAACGCAGAGCAGATCGCGAGCCAGGAGCCGGTTGAAGCGGCACCTTCCTCGTATCCGAACAAAAAGCCTGGACGCACGACGCATACGAGGCCAGCGAACGACACCAGCGCACAGACAAAGCTGGGAACGTCGACGTGCTCACCAAGCAAGCAAAACCCCTAGTGTTCAGTAAATGTGTGGGTTAGCAACGAACGATCGAAAGCCATGGATGAAAGAAGGTACGTACGAAGAAGAAAGTGATCACGGGACTGGTGAAGACCAGCACGCTGGCATCGGCGAGCACCATCTGAGAGACAGCGTAGAACGCAAACGAGATCGAGGAGAAGCCGGCAATGCAGCGGTACAGCAGCATCATGCGGTCCTCCGGGATCACATACGTGCTGATGCCCTGGTAGCGAATGCACGCCTGTTTAACAAACAACACACACGTCAGCGTTAAACGCGCTCCCATAGGATACTTTCCCACAAGAAGATACGCACGTAGTTGAGTACAAAGGCGCCGGCCGAGCGCCAGAAGATAGCTTCCATGGAAGTCATGGTGAAGGTGGCGTACTTGAGGAACGTGGACATGAGGCTGAAGCACACGGCCGAGATCGCCACACACGCAATGCCCATGAGCGCATGCGGCTGCGTGGCGCGGCTGGCATCGCTGGCGTTGGACTTGCTAGGAGGTCGTGACGTCGTCGGCAGCAGCGGAATCGCCTCATTCACGCGGTCGCTGGTGCTCTCATGGGCGGTCATGATCGCTGGCGGAGCTGGTAGATGAGCAGCTCGAAACTTCTGGTTTTGCAATCACAAGAATCACAAGAAGTGTCGGGAAGACAGTCCACTATTGAGGGTGCCACGTCTAAACCGTTACGAGAGTGATGGTCTCTCAGTGGGTAGACGTTCTGATTGGTTGAAACGCCTGCGGACCAGAAACGAATTCTGAGAATTAGACTGCTCACACGTCGCAGATTTCCCACTGTGTCAATGACAGTCGTCATTTTGGTGCCGCGAAATTGCGGGATAGCGGCATGGCAGCAGAATGCTTCAATTGGAGGACAGTTGCGGTGACTCTACGAGCGTCGACGTCGCATTTGCATGTGGGAATGTAAACGTGCGGATCCTGTGCGTGGCTGACGCCGGCTGTCACTGCGTCGTGAGGGAGACAGTCGCCACCTGGGCGTCCTCAAGAGCGGGTTCAGCAGCTGGAGCAACACGCCAAGATTCAGGTTCGTTGTGCACATTGCGCGACTGCAGCAAATGACGTTTGTAGTTGGCGATTGGTCTCTGTAAAGGTCTCAAGACAATCACGCATTGCTTCTTGAGCGAGTTCATAAACACCATTGAGCCAAGTCTGACGATTCCCTCGTTGTCCGCAAGATGTTCAACGACCTCTTTGCAGGCTTCCTGGATTTCTACACAATCCACCGGATGCCGCGGTTCATCCATGCGTTGATCATAGATTCTGAAGCGTGGGTCAACCCTCCCTGAAAAGAGCTTTTCCAGAATTTCCTCACTTCCCAACGTTGCGGCACTGAGAGCGCCGGTCCCTTCCAGTCGGATAGCAGAAGCATCCCATGCCACAGAGGTCGGGAGTTTTAAAACAGTCGCGGCAGGTGCTTCGCTCCTGTTCGGCTGGCTCAGCCGCTTAACCGTTTGACGCATCACCGACGTGGCTCATAATCCACCTTCACTCGAAATCGCTGGCGCTGGTCCGCTAACCCCTTCGAATCCTTGGAGGCTCGGCGACCATGGAGTTCTTTTCGAGCTCACCGACCAAGAGCTCACATGGCTCAATTTGCGAGGTTGGGCGGACAGAATCCCCTAACCATATAGCCAATCAGCATGCACAGAGGCCGATGGGTGGCATGTTGTCTAATTGAGGGGTGCCAATAATCAGACCGCCATTTGTTTGGGGACAAATCTCCAGGTCACATTCACCGGATTCCCCTCATTCTGCAACCATGTCACACCCAGAATGGTGGTTTTATATACCAGCGGGTGACCAATCGACGGTCCACTTGGAGGACAAACACGTCCAATACAAACTCCCATACATTTAACCGGTTCAGCCCGTCCGACCAGCGGATCTTTTGGCCGAAGAGCTCTTTGCTGATTGGCCAAGGAGAGTCTGGGAAGTCAGCAACGTGTGACGTGGGGCGGGGCGAGGCGACGCCTTTCGGCTGGCGACGAACACAGTGCGCATGGGCGTTCGGCTGTGTGTGCGTATCGTGATTGGCCCGAGCGCGTGCTCGTAGAAGGACGTGGAGCCGCCGTCAACAAGTCCACACGCTGCTGCTGACTGAGCCAACAGCGGAAGCTACACCCATCCGAAGCAGACCGAGTTCTTTGACTGCACTCTCGCTCGCTCGACGCTCGACGCACGATCTCCTTATCCACCATTCCGCTTTTTCCCCAAGCCACTGCAGATCCCCACCCCCACACTTCGATCACCATGGCCCCTATGCCTCCATTCTCCGCCACCACGCCTGAGAGCCTTCTCCAGGGATCCGCTGCGGCGGGCTCTGTGCCAGCCAAGACGATCCTCGTCACGGGCGCCGCTGGCTTCATCGGCTTCCACACGTGTGTGGCGCTTCTCAACCGCGGCGACAACGTTGTGATCATCGATGAGTTGAACGACTACTACGACGTCAAGCTCAAGCAGTCGAACCTTGACTACCTGACCAACACGTACTCGGCGGAGCGCGTCAAGATCTACATTGGCGACTTGTGTGATGAGCAGCTCGTGCGCCGTGCGATGAAGGAGACCAAGCCAACGTCCATGATCCACCTGGCGGCTCGCGCCGGTGTGCGTCCGAGCATTGACAACCCTCTGCTGTACATCCACTCGAACGTCACGGCCACGACGGTGCTGCTGGAGGCGTGCCGTCAGTTCGGCATCACCCGCTTTGTCTACGCGTCGAGCAGCTCGGTCTACGGCGGCAGCGACAAGACCTTCTTCAGTGAGAAGGACGTTGTCGACTTCCCAGTCAGCCCCTACGCTGCCACCAAGAAGACCTGTGAGCTGCTCGCCCACACCTACCACCACCTGTACAAGATCGAGTGCTTCGGTTTGCGCTTCTTCACGGTCTACGGTCCGCGTGGCCGCCCAGACATGGCGCCGTTCAAGTTCATGGACCGGATCGCGCGCGATATCGGCATTGAGCAGTACGGCGACGGCAGCTCGTCGCGCGACTACACGTACATTGACGACATCGTGCAGGGTGTGCTTCTGAGCCACGACAAGGCCTCGGGCTGCGAGGTGTTCAACCTCGGCAACGGCTCACCAGTGTTCCTCACCGAGTTCATCTCGACCATCGAGTCGCTCGTGGGCAAGAAGGCTACCATCAAGCTCCTGCCAGACCAGCCAGGTGATGTGCCGCGAACATGCGCCGACGTCTCGAAGGCCCAACGATTGCTCGGCTACCAGCCGACGACGCCGCTCGCCGTGGGCCTCGCTAAGACCTGGGCGTGGTACAAGGAGTTCTACACCGTGGAGAACTAGAGAGTGGTTACAACAGCAACCCTTCTTCCAGATCGCCCCGTTCGATCTGACGAGCTCTGTACCGTTGATTGCGTTGGAATGATTTAAATATATTGATACTTGGACCACACTCTCACTCTCATTCCAACACTAGCGATAAGCGGCTCATGCGTGTAGCATCATCATGCCCCTAGCCGCTCCTGTCTGTGAGCCATTGACTGTGGAGCCAAAACCTTTCAGACACAGGGTGCACTGGTCACGTCAGAATGTAGCCATGTTGCTCCCGCAACACTCGTGGAACTGTCCACCGACACTTTACGTGGTCCACATAGACGAACAGTACCGTACCTCCGCTCAACGTTTCTGAATTCTTGTTTTGTCTCATACTGTGTCATACAGATTACAGGCCTGTTTACGCAAATTCTAGACTGTTCGTTGCATTGTTTCGTCGGGCGGTTGATTCAGGCAGTTGATACACGTCCACTTACAAACACCTTGTGAAAACGTGTACGTCGCCTTTCCTTGCTGAGTCTAGTTTAGCTTCTCATCGAACGTCAACCTTTCTTGATGGCGGGAAGAGGCAATGGCCATGCGACGAAGACGAGCTACGCGACTCTCCACTGCGCATCCTGCACCACAACACAACTGGCATCTCCACCTTCACATCAAGTACTATGCGTAGCGGAAGCAGCACGTGCGCCTACGGGCTCCCCAGCCAAGTGGGCTATTCGTTCGAGCGGCGACGCAGCGCCATGCGCCAGAGCACGCTGGCACGCGCGCGCGCGGTGCCCAAGCGCAAGCTTCGTGAAGACAGCGACAGCGAAGCGGATAGCGAGAAGCCACAGCATCAGCAGCAGCAACAGTATACAGGACACGCGCGTGTCACTGTGGATGAGTTCGGCAACCACGTGGTGCTGGACGGAATGAAGCGCATGCGCGTGTCGTCGCCGCCACTACCACACGAGACGCGCGCGTCTGCACCGATAAGCGACTTCGGCGACGTCAGCATGGACGATGTGGAAGACCCGCGAGCGATTGTACGCGTCGGCCCAGCGACAACGAAGACGCCTACGCTGGTGGGGCCAGCGATTTCGACGAGAAAGTACGCAGGGCCTACAACAGGTAACGAGCCGGTGGTGTACGACCCGTCCTGCCGCATGATGGTGCTGTTCAACCCGTACCAACCCCTGCCAGTCGAGCGGTCACCGCGGATACAGTTCGTCAACGACACCGACAAGAGCGACGACGAGAGCAGCAGCGAAGACGAGGCGAACTTCGTCCGCTTCGAAGAGCTTCCGGACGACGAAGACCAAGGCCAAGCCAACGACGAGGCCGAGGCTATGGAGCTGGATTAGGTACTTGGTGTCTCTATACCCGTCATTCCGTCTTCTACTTAGTTATCTGTTGCGTGGATCGTCCGTCCGTCTTGCCAGTTGAGCACATGGTCACGCGTAGCGACCACCATCCGCAATTATTGTCGTCCTCCAATATATATTGCAATTCCCATCCTCCATACCGTGTACGCTATTTTCTTCTCTATTTACCGTAAATGCTCCTCTCCAACTCAACTAATCAGCTCCTGAGCCGAAGAGCTATAGTTTATCCCACGCCAACTCCATACGAACAATGTACGCGACGCTCCAATCGCTCCGCTCCATGGCGCGTGCGCCTGCCGTAGCGGCGCTCGCGGTCGCAGCCATCGCCACTGCGTACAGCAGCAGCGCTGCGCGCCAGGAAGCGCCGTCGTTCACGGAGCGAACG